>WEDG01007248.1:0-127767 GCA_017591395.1 Schistocephalus solidus
GCGTATTCAAGAAGAATCAGTGAACTTGATCACTATTATTTGATGGAAAGGTCAAACTGGACAATCAATTAACGAACCTAAAATTTTTACTAATAGCAGAAACCGTTATACACTTTAAGCCCTCAGTAACAATACGGTGAAGGTATATTTGCGTTCAATAATTTATCCTTATTCCAAAGGTTTTTCTTAGTTTTTCATTAACTTCATCTAGTTTTAGTCTCGTTTGACAGAGGCAACCTCTAAGTTATACTTAACGGACCAAACGTGCTGTTGTGGCAAGTGAATGGGAGTTCTTGCTTGCTATACCTTGGAGATGTTTGACTAGATAAGTAGAATAACGTTTTCCATTGGTTTCTATATCCTTATACCGTCAATTATATGCGTTGGATATTTGGGATTATGCTACGCATCTTCAGTAATTTAACATTACCTTGGTAATCCCTTCTATTCAAAAATACATGTCAGAATTTTGTTTAACTTACATGAGCTGGGCCGGCAACTGTACTCAGTGAAACGTTTAGAACCCAACATGCATTAAATTTTATAAATTTTTGTAACGAAAATAATGTTACGCAGTAAATGTTGAAATTATTTGGTGTTCCTTAACTGTTCAAATACTTAGGCAAACGTTCTTTCAAGTCACTATTTCAAATACTTGGAATAACTACTAGTTGGAAATTATATCATTTTATTCACAAAATATATTATTTTCTGTAGTTCTTGGTCAATGATAGCTAAATTAGTTACCATTTAATACTTTTAAGCGGAAATCACATGGTTAAATCAACCTGCGAAATTGTTTCACACCATTTAATACGAATGAACCGGCTGTCATAGAGGCATTCTGGAAATTGTGTTGGGAAGTGTTCAACTTATCAATAGCATATTAGTTTGCACGCATGGTTAGCATAGTTTTTTTCCACTCAGTCCCATGATGATATAAACCATCGTCTTTCTAGGCATTTTCATAAGATAATGTTAATTTTTAAGTAGTGACCGCCTACATGCCACCTTCATCTGACGAGAACCACCCATAATGCGGGTGGCTTTTCTCTAACTTCCTAAGAAACTAGAGGTAACAATACGAATAGTGCTAGGTTTACGTTTAGTGTTCAGGCTAGCGCTAGTGCTCAGAGTATGAATATTTCCCTTTTCTGAAATAAAGCGTCAGCCCACCTGTATATTATAAGACATGGCATCCCTATTCCGGTGTTATGTCGGAGGGGCCATGTAAACAACTCCGACCAGTTTTTCAATAATTGAATTAAGCCTCAGTTGGCCTACAGTTTGTCTTTTAAAATGCCTCTGACGTCCTTTTTCCTGAAACAGCTCCTCAATATAATTTTCACTTCGGCATAAAAAAACTTGTTTAGTCGTTCGAATCGATCGGTCGGCTCATATTCACCCATTTTATTTTCCTTGCTCATGCAAATTACAGATTGCCAACATTTGTAGACACCTGTCAACTAAGCCAACGAATTAACCATACTCACAACTAGCATCCAGTTTGGGAAAATGGTACATTGATTAATGTGTGTAGGCGTAGTTGGAATTTTACGCGGTTTATTACGCTCAACCAGATACAATTGAGCATATCAGCTCTGCGAACGGACAGGAAAATTGACTGTTCGGCAAACGTTTCTGCAAATTCAAGGTTCAGTGGAAACTTAGGGCTCCCTGTAAACGCATTCGTTGGTTTATTAGCTGATGTAGTAGTTTTTCTGACTCAAAACAGATATGGCAATCTGTTGTGTCTCTTTTCCCGGAAATATTTGTCTTTAAGTAGGTAGTCAACATAAATTAAGCTGCTTCGTTGATTCGTCGCACTTAATTAAAATATACCTTCTGCTGGAAGGCACTCTGACTGTAAGCCTATATGGCGCGCGTCTATATTTATACGAAGACGAAAATGGACCATTCTGTCTGCTTCAAATCCAAAAGGTTGCTTTAGTAGCGGCTGACTTAAATCGCATATCTTCTTGGACGTTGATTTTAGCATGGCTGGCTGTTGAAAGTAACTAAGCTCGAAGTAATTAATCCAGCTTCCTGCGTTTTCGTCAGTATTTATTTTACATCAAACTGTTATGGTGTCGAATGTCTACTAGAATCGTCTTCTTTGTCACTCTAAAATAACGCTTCGGGTTCACAACACTGAGAACCAGACTGCATTGTTTACAATCATGTGAAGGGTATGCAAAACAACGCAGACGTTTATCAGACTCTTCTTCATGGCACCAGCAACGTCTGAATGAATATTGTGCTCTCCCAATGGTCTTAAATAGCATTTAAGTAGTCGCCAATTTGAACGGGACGAAACTTTGTTCTAACCAGTCAAAAGTACAGCCGTGCTGGTCAAGCGTTTGGGAATAGCGGGGGCCTGTGCTCAGTATTTTATCGACCAAGTAGAGAGGTATTCGCTTCGTATGCATAAGTGCATTCTACTAGTCCTAGAATAGATGATAGCTAATGCAGCCTTGTATCCATTTGGGTACTTTATTTTGAGGTATTTTTCTGTGATCTTACAATTGACCTTGTATTTTCATTTGTTGATTAGGTCTTTCCTTTGCTAAAAATGGTTATTGGCTAATGTTTTTCTGTGTCTGAAGAACATTTACTATGGTGGATTCTTAGTGCAAAATGTAAAGCAGACACGATTTATTTTTCTGAACTATGCAAGAAGAATCAGTGGACTTAATCAGTATTTTTTGATGAAAAGGTCAAACTGGACAATCAATTAACGAACCTTAAATTTTTTTCTAATAGCAGGACCATTTTACACTTTATGAACTCAGAGAAAAGACGGCGATGGTATATTTGCGTTTAATAATTTATCCTTATTCCAAAGTTATTTCAAAGATTTTTCAAAAACTACATCTAGTGTAAGTCTCCTGTGACAGAAGCAACCACATGGTTAGACTTGAAAGCTTGAAAGTGCTGTCATAGCAAGTGAATGGCAGTTCTTGCTTGCTTTACCTTGGAGAGTTTTGACTAGATAAAAATAAAAACTTTTTTCATTGATTTCTATATCCTTATACCGTCAATTATATGCGTTGGATATTTTTGGGATTATGCTCCGCATCCTCAGTATTTAAACATTACCTTGGTAATCCCTTCTATTCACAAATACATGTCAGAATTTTGATTTAGTTTACATGAGTTAGGCCGGCGACTGTACTCAGTGCAACGTTTTGAACAGCACTTTTACTTATAAAAGTGATTGAATTTTATGAAATATTGCAACTAAAACTTTGTTACGCAGCAAATCTTGAACTTGTTTGGTGTTCCTTCACTGTTCAAATATTTAGGCATACGTACATTTAAATCACTAATTCAAATAGTTGGAATAACAACTAGTTAGAAATTATATAATTTTCTCCACGAAATATCTTATTTTCTGTAGGTCTTGGTCGTTGATAAATAAATTAGTTACTATTTTATCCTTTCGAGCGGAAATTAAATATTCAAATCACCCTGTGTAATTTTATCTTTGACCGTCTTGGAATTGTTCTTCCAGTCAAATATTTATTTACTAAAAGGAGTTTAACGTTTTTGTTTGATAAACAGTTTGTGGCAAATGTTATATATCAAATTCTACATATTGCAAAGTATTTTTCGAGAAGGTTATTTGTCGGAATGGATTCCGAATTCAATTTTTCTTAATGAGTTAATGATAACAGAGTTGCCTTGTAGGAGCAGCTTTGATGTGAGTCGCTTCGCCTTGTTTCCGTTAATTTACGGATATTTTTTCTGAACTTCAAACATTTTTGAGTCTTCCCCTGTGAGGTTCGTAAAGCTTATTAGCTTTGGTGGCGTTTCAGTTATCTTTTTTTATATTCTAGCATAATGAAAAATGTAGTAAGAATTTTATGTATTTCAGTTCGTGAATACCGTTTTCTACTGGAGGTTGAAAAATGGAGTTAAAGTGTGTATATATAAATTTGAAACAACGATAAAGTGGTAAATTTGCTTTTCTTTTCAGACATATAAAGAAGCATTTGCATGTTACACAGATGATGGAGTATCGACAAAGATAAGGGAGACTGGAATGACCATTTTTAGCTTAGTAGCCATCAGCATGTAGTCATACCAATCTCAAGTGTAAGCACCTGGGATTCGCAACGGGGACCATGGGTCATTGAGTGGAACGCTCTACCAATGATTTACGAGACCGTTGTCTTATTGTTTGTGCTCGGGAATACCACCGACAAATTTACGGGACTTGCTTGCCCTGTTGTTTTTTTGGGGGCAAATCGAGAGCCCTATTCAGGCCACCACATAGCGACTAGTAACGTATACAGGTAACTGACCCGTGACCCTTTGATGAAGCGTTCGATTCAATGACCGAATATTCCGCGTTTACATCCCAGCTTATCCACAATTTGATGGGATACAACTGGCTGATAACGGCTAATAAGCCAGAAATGGCCATTTGGGGCTCCTTTGTCTTTGTCGGTTCTCTATCCTCCGTATAAGTTATTAGTCGCTATGAGATGGGCTACGAGGGTGCTAGATTAAGACACAAGGCACAAAGCGACGAGCATGTCAGGTTAGTTAATCAATTAGAACACATTCATTAAAATTGATAGCTTCTTAAAATCCATAACAAGCTTTTTCGTAGCTTAATCATCCACTTGTCTTGTTGAATCTACGAGCTAGAAGGCACCGCTAAGTGCAAACGAAAACAAATCGCTCTTATTTAATTTTTTGCTTTTAACGACGTGTACTGATTTCTGGTCAGTGTCCATTCGAAACTGCTGAAATTGGATAAACGATGTTACCATTGCTAGATGCTTGTCCTCGGCCAAATAGATGACCAGAAAGCTTCGGTTTATACGAACTCTATGGTCTTCACAATGATAAAGTGGTTAAATGAATTAATTGCTACCCAAGACAGGAGAACACCTGTCGACAATGATCTCCTTTTCCAGAAAATGGAAGGTAACGTTTTTTATAACTAGAAATTGTTCTCGGCGTATCTTCAAATTTTACTTCTTATCAACTGTAGACAAATCAAAGTTATTTTGTAGGGAATTTCGCTACCTATTTTTATCGACATGCTAAAAGTGGAGACCTAAAGGAGTGTTCTTGAACGCCGAGAAGAAATGCATGGCTGCCTTTAAAAAAGGGCTTTTATGAAGCGGCAAAAGAAACATTTATTCAGTTTATAATTTAGGCTGAAGTTCCGTAACTATATTCCCTTTGCATTTTTTATACAAAACTTTCGCCTGAGAATAAAAGTACATGTTATACACTTTTTGGTGTTCCTTGTTCAAATCCTGTGTTGGCTGCCAAACCCTTTCAGAGGTGGCAGAAAAAAATAACGCTTCGTTTTATTTCCAACTGGATTTTGTTGTACTATTTAAAAAACTTTGTCATTAAATAGCTTTGGAAAATGTCGAATGAAGCCTTCAAACACCTCGCTCACGGCTCGTTTGCACATTAACTTGGCGACATGGTTTTGTGTATATCAAACAATCTAGATAACCGTACTTTTTACCGTTAAGCACGGGGCTTCGTTAATGCAATCGCAACGCACAAGAAGGTAACATTTTTCTCCCGCGTGCATTTGAGTGGGTGTGTATGGGTTTTTGTAGAGCAAGCGATACATGCAATCATATATAGTCACATATAATAGATCAGTTCATATGAAAGCTCGCAACTAGTCACCTCGGGTCAACCACCTAGACTACTAAACATACTGGAACGTCATCATATATTCCGAAAATTTTCCTTGTGGAGCAGACTTTCTTGTAACATGAGTATAAAAGCGCACACTATTAGACTGTACATAAAAACGTGCCGTAAAAAAACACATAAGCCAGGAAAATCACCCTCAGACCAGGCTATATATCGTGAACGCCGGAATTCCCAACATCAAGCAAACGCCATTGGTTAATCTATTTATAATGCTTGCAGATGTCTTTGATGATGGGTTTGAGATAAAATCCGAAAGGTCAGGCCTATAAGCACCATGTTCGACTGATCGTCTCTTGTTCTCCTGGACTTGCAAAAGTGGTTCTATCAGAACTAACTCAGAGATAACGTCCTTCAGTGTTCTTATAAATAAACTGTGCTTAATGCGTTGAGCCTTGTCCGTATAACAATAAATAATTAGGATTAAATGTCGTTCCTCTCAACAGAATTAAATACTCATACGCTGCTCTAATACGTTTTGGTTTTATATAGGTTTATTGCGTACGAGTTCAACAAACAAATAGAAAACACGTCTGGCTATATTATGTTCGGTATAGCCAGACTAAAGTAGGTGGAACCGCTTAAGTTCAGAAATATAAATCGAGTCTGCTTTACATTTTGCACTAAGCATCCGCCATATTAAATGTTCCTCAGACACAGAAAAACATTAGCCAATAACCATTTTTAGCAAACGAAAGACCTTATCAACAAATGAAAATACAAGGTCAATTGTTAGATCACAGAAAAATACCTCAAACTAAAGTACCCAAATGGATACAAGGCTGCATTAGCCATCATCTATTCTAGGACTAGTAGAATGCACTTGTGCATACGAAGCGAATACCTCTCTACTTGGTCGATAAAATACTGAACACAGGCCCCACGCTTTTCCCAAACGCTTGACTAGCATGGCTGTACTTTTGACTGGTTAGAACAAAAGTTCGTCCCGTTCAAATTGGCGACTACTTAAATGCTATTTAAGACCATTTGGGAGAGCACAATATTCATTCAGACGTTGCTGGTGCCATGAAGAAGAGTCTGATAAACGTCTGCGTTGTTTTGCATACCCTTCACATGATTCTAAACAATGCAGTCCAGTTCTCAGGGTGCTGAACTCGAAGCGTTATTTAAGAGTGAAAAAGAATAAGATTCTAGTAGACATTCGACACCTTAACATTTTGATGTGAAATGAATACTGACGAAAACGCAGGAAGCTGGATTAATTACTTCGAGCTTAGTTACTCTCAACAGCCAGCCATGCTAAAATCAACGTCCGAGAAGAAATGCGATTTAAGTCAGCCGCTACTAAAGCAACCTTTTGGATTAGAAGAAGACAGAATGGTCCATTTTCGTCTTCGTATAAATATAGACGCGCGCTATATAGGCTAACAGTCAGAGTGCCTTCCAGCAGAAGGTATATTTTAATTCAGTGTGACGAATCAACGAAGCAGCTTAATTTATGTTGACTGACCTTATTAACACAAATATTTCCGGGAAAAGAGACACTTTAGATTGCCATATCTGTTGTAAGACGAAATACCTACTACATCAACTTATAAACCAACGAATGCGTTTACAGGAAGCCCTTAGTTTCCACTGAACCTTGAATTTGCAGAAACGTTTGCAGAACAGTCAATTTTCCTGTCCGTTCGCAGAGCTGATATGCTCAATTGTATCTGGTTGAGCGTAATAAACCGCGTAAATTCCAACTACGCCTACACACATTAATCAATGTACCATTTTCCCAAACTGGATGCTACTTGTGAGTATGGTAAATTCGTTGCCCTAGTTGGCAGGTGTCTAAAAATGTTGTTAATCTGTAATTTGCATGAGCAAGGAAAATACAATGGGTGAATATGAGCTGACCGATCGATTTGAACTACTAAACAAGTTTTTTTATGCCGAAGTGAAAATTATATTGAGGAGCCGTTTCAGGAAAAAGGACGTCAGAGGCATTTTAAAAGACAACTGTAGGCCAACTGAGGCTTAATTCAATTATTGAAAAACTGGTCGGAGTTGTTTACATGGCCCCTCCGACATAACACCGGAATAGGGATGCCATGTCTTATAATATACAGGTGGGTTGACGCTATATTTCAGGAAAGGTAAATATTTATACTCTGAGCACTAGCGCTAGCCCGAACACTAAACGTAAACCTAGCACTATTCGCAGTGTTACATCTAGTTTCTTAGAAAGTTAGAGAAAATCCACCCGCATTATGGGTGGTTCTCGTCGGACGAAGGTGGCATGAAGCGGTCACTACTTAAAAATTAACATTATCTTATAATAACGCCTATAGAGACGATGGTTTTTTATGATCATGGGACTTAGTGGAAAAAAAAAACTATGCTAACCATGCGTGCAAACTAATATGCCATTGATAAGTTGAACACTTCCCAACACAATTTCCAGAATGTATCTACGACAACCGATTCATTCGTATTAAATGGTGTGAAACAATTTCTCAGGGTGATTTAACCATGTGATTTCCGCTTAAAAGTATTAAATGGTAACTAATTTAGCTATCATTGACCAAGAACTACAGAAAATAATATATTTTGTGAATAAAATGATATAATTTCCAACTAGTAGTTATTCCAAGTATTTGAAATAGTGACTTGAAAGTACGTTTGCCTAAGTATTTGAACAGTTAAGGAACACCAAACAAGTTCAACATTTGCTGCGTAACAAACTTTCAGTTTCAAAATTTCATAAAATTCAATCACTGTTATTAGTAAAAGTGCAGGTTAAAATGTTTCACTGAGTACAGTAGCCGGCCTAGCTTATGTATAGTAAATCAAAATTCTGACATGTATTTTTGAATAAAAGGGCTAAGCAAGATAATGCTTAAATACTGAGGATGCGGAGCATAATCCCAAAATATCCAACGCATATAATTGACGGTATAAGGATATAGAAATCAATGGAAAACGTTATTCTGCTTATCTAGTCAAACCTCTCCCCGGTATAGCAAGCAAGATCTCCCATTTACTTGCCATTACAGCACTTTCAGTCCTTCATCTCTATTTTAGTGGTTGCCTCTGTCAAACGAGACTAAAACTAGAAGTAGTTAATGAAAAACTAAGAAAAACCTTTGGAATAAGGATAAATTATTGAACGCAAATATACCTTCACCGTATTGTAAATGAGTGCTTAAAGTGTATAACGATTCTGCTATTAGTTAAAACTTTAGGTTCGTTAATTGATTGTCCAGTTTGACCTTTCCATCAAATTTTACTCATTAAGTCCACTGATTCTTCTTGCATATTCAAAATAGGTTTTTCTAAAAATTATAATAAAAGCTAAACCTATGAAGTCCAGAAATTACGAAAACTAAATATTTTGCCTTTTGACCTCAACAACCCGCGTATTTTGAAGAAAAGATACATTTCGCATCGTTATTAGACGTCAAGGCCTGTTTGCATGACTGTTGACTGAAATAAGTTGAGACAGATTTCCGAGGAAAATAAAACACATTTTGATTCTTCTAGATTATTACAGCCTACCCAAATATCCGCGTGTCTTGATGAAACTCAACGAATTTTCAGATTATGACCCATGTGACGAAGACCAATTCAATCTTTTAAATATCTAGCTAGCCCACAAGTCTACCAGATGAAGCCGGTGAACTTGTGCACACGCGAACAAATAAGTGGGAAACCTGCTGCATTTTACATTCAGTGCGAATACCAAATAGATTCGATAGGCGTCTGGTCGTCGACACAAATAAAGAATTAACAAGATGAAGTAGTAAAAATATATGGATTTAATCTAATGGTATTACACGCATAAATGTGTAAAAGTGGTATAGTATAAAATCAGGAAGTGCGTTGCATGCATCTTCTGTAGGGGACTTAACTAATGCAACGTATGATCGAAATTTGAGTGAGAGGTGAGCGTATGTTCGGTTTGTTGAGGAGATTTGGGGTTCGAAAATCCTTGTATTAAAGAACACTGCATGTACAATCTTATATATCGAAATAAAACTGGCAGGATGTTGGCGAAGTTTGAGGTTGCTGGACATCAAAGCAAATTCCTATGCAATTTAATATAACAGAACAAAATCCATTGATTTTGTGAACTGTGTTATAAAAGAAAATTTAAGTTAGTAAGAAAAGTTTCAAATAAATCTCTTCTGTAGCCGGAAATTTCGATCTCAATTGAATGAAACTTGGTAAAAGGCACGTGTAAGGAATCGCATTGTTTTCCAAAAACAAGCGAAGAATAAAGCATTAGACATTAGTTTGTGCAAATTTTTGACGTTTTTGCCACAAAAGCAGGAAAAAACGTGTTAACCAGTACTTTTGTTTTACTACAGAGAAAGTAAAAAGTGTTTACAAAATACGTACAAAATACTCTGGAGATTAACATCAGAAAAGCTTGAGTGAATTTGCTGTGTATTCGCAGCCTTAGAACGAGGCATAAAAAAATATAGCAAAAAATGGTCCAATTTAAAACATAAAGCGATTTCTTTCATTTTCAACAGAAAATTTATCACGTTCTTTTCAGAAAAGTAACAAAACCGATCAACCTCCCACATTTTCAACTTGGATTAACCATTCAAAAGGGTACAGTCCGCAGCAAAGTTATCAGCAAATTATCTTATCAATGTCTTTCTAAAATTTCATGATAAGCGAATAGAACAGGATCTACGTTTATGTCATACCATTGAAAACAGTGCAAATCGCGAAATATTCACCGGTTTTTCTAGGAGGATCTAAAACGAATTGTAATTCGATAGTAGAATTCTCAAAAAATTAAAATGTAATGAAAGGATACATTTCTAATTATGCATAAATTGGTAAGCTTACGCTATCAACCGACAGTTTAATTAAAATTTATCCTCACATTTACAGTAATTATTCACTGCCATGGATGCGCTGCCATTAAAAGGAAACGAGATGGTAGTTGGTGGTTTGTGGTTACGGGGTAGGCAGAGATGAGCGTTGGAGACAGAAAGTGCCACTGACAGCTTCACTGACGCGTAATAAATAGCTTCTTATTGTGACCCTAATCCCATCAATTTCCTAAAACTTACCCGAACAATTCTTGCCATTTGGAATATGCAACAGCGGATAAAAAATTGCGTTCTTGCTGTCCAAGTACGCAATGGTGATGCTGGTTTTAATTACGCGCACGTCAGTAATCGACTCAAGAGGTTATTTATCTTCCGAATAGGCTAAGCTGGTGGGATGGAAATTTGATCCAGAAAAAATACTATTTTTGATAGAAATTAAAATGTGAATTACAGTCATTAGAAAATAAGGAATCGCTCAGGAAACCTTTTGCCGTGGAAGCGGACAGAATGTTCCCTTCTAATCTCCGAATGAATGTGGACGCGCGTCATACAGGCTAACGTTCAGCGTGCCTAAGCAGACAGTATATTCTAAGCAAATACTACGAATCAACGGATCACCTTAATTCATCCTGACTAACTTACTTGGCGCCAGATATTGTTGATGAAAAAAGAGACACCTAATTGACATATGAGCTTGAAGGCTTAAAAAAACATAATCAGATGATGTTTTAATGACTTAATTGATAGTAAGCTTTTAATTTCCTAAGTAATGAATGCATGAACTTGGAGAAACGAGTATTTGTAAGTACGCCAAATCAGTCAAATGTACGGACATCAGTGAGTTGCTGCATCAAGGAAAATATATGATATGATCATCAGCAGGTAGATCAAGTTTGACCATTCCAAAAAAATAAATATCTGAACGTTTGGCTTTGCACCTCCTGTGCGTTTCGAAGATAACATACGTATTTCGTAGTTTGAGACGGAAAATCTGTTTGCATGCATGCAGCTCTAAATTGGTTAACACATGTTTTCGTCTTCAGAGTAGAAGCTTTTTAGTTATCACACATTTTTTAAATTTTTCAAAAAGTCAGGTTGTTTCTTAAATAATCTCAAGGAATTTTTGACTACTATCTATGACTTTTCAGAGACTGACCAGGAAAAGGACGTTCAATTAATTTTATTTATTTCGAATACTCCTTTCAAAAGTGATACATATGAGGCGCACATCAGCAGAGGGACCAAGGTGAACAAATAGGCGAACAAACATTCCAAAGCAGACGAAGATCGCAGGGCACCTGGTCGATACTAGGCATGTTGTATCCAATCAAAACACAGCAGAGTTAACTGCTACTATCAGTGTACATCGCATTCCTTTAGCATTCGGGAGAATTATTCTCTTCCCCTTTCATTTAATTCTGATTCACTCTAACAGGTTAACTTTCAAAGAGCAATCATTCAAACTACGCATGGAGAGTCCACTCGAAAATAGGCTCTCAAGTTAAAAAACGTACATATACACCAGTGTTACACAATATTCCATCTAGAGTCTACACAGTTAATACATGGCCCACGTAGTTTTATTCTATTAACACAAAGTTCTCTATTGTTTTTTAAATGGGTTTTCATTAATTTTCTCTTCCTAGTTCTGTTGTGAGGAAATTACTTTTTACTACACAAAATACTTTTGAAACTGTGGTCTTTTGTTTCAGGCCATTTCTCGTACTGGAGGCATTTTGAAATATCCATTAGCATGAAGTTGTTTAAGGCTTATTCTTTGGTGCACAGTTTCTTTTAGCAATCTCGTTTTTGGCTGTTGTAGTCCTTAAAAAATCTGAAAAAAATTAGGGATTTTATTTCTATGAGCATGTTTCACAGCTAGCGTGAGAAAGAGGAATGGTTTGTAGGTGCAAGCTCATAAAATTAATGATGTTTTGGGACAGCTTGGTTGGCTGCCGGCAAGGAAAGGCTAAGTACGACAAACCGAAGTCAAACCCCAATGGCTTATCGAGAAAATCAATTCTAGACTGTTTTATCTTTCAAGTCTCTGTTGCCTCAGATATTCTTGGTCACCTCTGTTATCCATCCTCAATACAGCAGGGTGGAGGGTAGATTTTATGACTGTCACCCAGTCCGATGGTTGCTCTTATCTCCCGTCGGACGAGTTTAATGCGAAGTTACGCTGGCCAGTCTCATTGAGCTCCTTATGGATAAAGACGGTAGACCTTGAAAGGTTACTTGCCATCAAATTTGTTAACGCTCAATGCACGTTACCTGCTCCGGACGGTTTTAAATTTCTTAACGACAATTATTACCATATGCTCCACGGCAGGGTCGTGCAGGGATGGTGACGTTCGCTGGATTACATTGAGAGAAGACTTTCACTGCATCTATCTCACTAAATTTTCCACTCCTACATCTTGGCCTGGTGTCAAGACAGTGTCAAGAGATTGGAGAGGGTGCAGTCCCACGCACTGTTGTTCAACACCAACCAAGAATCCTTCAAAACAGGGATAGATGGCTCGAATCCTAGCTGATTAGGAGTGCCGTAAAGAACACGTTAAGAAGGAGCCATATTGAGGGAAGCATGGAATCAGCGGGCAAATTTCACTTTTATCTGTGTCTAATGTTGTGCAAGATTTTGTTTGCTATCCATTCTTCTAATGTTTGCTTTACTGAGAGCATTGCTTTGGTGTCTGATAGCTTTGAAGAAATTACGATGGTATTGGGGTTCGATCGTTCGTGATTTCTTAGCCGCAGTATGCATAATTCAGTCAACATTTCGTCTGTAAGAGAGGAAGGAATTGTTGTTCAACTGCAACACGTGCTAGGTGTCAAAGGTTTTTCGAAAAACGATCGTTTCTACGCCTAGTTGCACACCGACGTACATAGACGTCGAGGAGAGGTGCCAACTGTCTGTTTCCGATCCGTTTTAGTGACTCGCACTCAGCTGGCTTTAAATTGACGAATAAGGTTTGTCGATATGATAAGCCGAGAAATTCGGTTGCTGCTCGCGCAGTCGTACCTGAGAGAGGACAGTCTGCTGGAGGGCTTTTAATTTATTATGCGCAGCGATAAAATGAGATTGGTCTTATAGCAGCGTCACAAAAGTGCGAAACGCTAGACGGACCTTGGACCTCCCAGTCGACCACCTCGGAAAGGCGATTTACCTTTGGTGATATTTGCACACCAACCCTTCATTCTATAGAGAGGGGAGTTAAGGAGCTATATCTCTACGAAGTAGCTTGAAAACCATAAATTATTGTGACTCATGCTTTAGAAATATGGTTGCGTTTTTCTAACCGAGGAAGACTTCAGCTAGTGCAAAAGGAATAAGGTTTTTCTGAACTGGTTTATTATAGGTGATGGAAGATGGGGACATTGGTGGCCACAGGATTTCTATGGCGCAAGAGATGGTGCCAAACGGCGGGAGGGGGTCGCAGGATGGTGACGTGCTCGGCATCTGATGCTCTCTGTCTACATAATGGAAAGACAGAGTCGAAACTACCGGAGATGGGATCGGACGCAGTGGTAAACAAAGCTTATCAGTCGATCTACGCGTGTCTCCCACGCGCATCATTGTCCAGGCTTCAATCCCATCTAATTCTTAGGTCCATTGCCGCCTGACTCTCCCACCTAAAACATTTGGGTAACCCTTCAGTTGGCAGCTATCCAAGCCACGAACCTTATCGCATAGTGAAAGATTCAAGCGTTTCAGATTCTTTATATTGATTATGTGCGCTGCAGAGCCTTGGGCATGAAGTTCCACAGTTAACCTAAGTACCCATTCGGTCTTTTACCGTGCAGCAGTCAACTGTTCGAGCCTGTCAGCTCTCTAGTTTTTGGATTGGGTTCCATGACTGACAGCTGCAACACCTCGCCTACGCATGCCATACGCAACTTGTATAGCACCCCCTTACACCCTGTTCGCCTACAGAACTTATTGATGAATGACTTAAAATGGCAAAATGTTTTGTCCTCTTCTAACGATAGGAACAATCAAGCTCTATATACACCGAACCCCTACCATCTTACTGACGAAGTAGTCCAGGTTTAACTCGAAAAAACAGAATATATTTCATGCTCAGCCATGGTCGGTAACCTGTGTCATACTTTTAATTGAAAATAATTTAAAATGCAGTCATTTTCTGCTTAAAATATTCAACAAACATGGAGCGGGGTTGGAGTAACGCATTTATTTACTGAATGCGACGTGGCTCTCAAGGTATGTTTTAGCAGACATACAGACATCATCAAGGATAAGATATTCTCAAGTCTATGGAGATCTGTTCATTAAACTAGGTGCTTTGCGTTTATGCGAAAATGAACAGGAACTACAAAATTCTAAAAGCGGATATGTACTATCAGCTAAATGTTGGTATAGTACAAATAAATGGAGTAGAGGAACCTAAAATACTGCTGAATCAAGTCAAAATATTTGTGTTGCGAAACTTTCGAGAGACGATCCACGTAAGTTACTGCAATTTTCTCATGAGTGACTGTCAATCTAACTGAAAACTGACACACAAGGTCTACCAACCTAGAGGTGAAATGATTTAGTTAAAGCATGAATTTAAAGAACATGCATCTGATATCACAAGAACATTCGTGGCGTATCTTTTATTCCAATAAGCATTTTCGCCTCCCTTCCACGTTAGTATACCTGAGTATTTTCCACAGATGCTCAGACACGGAAATTGGGAATCTTAGACAGAAAAAGAGATTACACACTTCCATTTTCAGGAAAAATCTGTGGAAAACCCGTATACTTGGTATAAACAACATTTGTTTCGAAATTCGAACTCCATCAAGCCCGAACGAGGGGAAGACAGGAAACAGGGGTGCAGGGCACTTTTGCTATGCTTCTCACGGAAAGGCAGTCAGCATAGGTTACTTACGCCTGACAGCAAATTATTTTTCGATAGCGTGACGCTTTACCGTAATGGAAAGGTTAAACCTAACTAAGCAGCTGTTTTCTCAGGCATTTGGCGAAAACTGGCAATTCTCAGTTAAAATCATTCTCTTCTCTACCCGGAATTCGCACACACTATGGGTTGGCATCTAGCAATGTGTAGCTTGTCTGCTCGGTGGTGTAAATGATTCTTAACCCAACAGATTGGAGCTGTAGCAGCATTCTTATGCGGAGCTATGTTAAAATTAATCAGTCAGGAAACCAGCATACAACACCTAAAAGTGACTTTCTTGTCCGGAGTGGTAATAAAATAAGACAACCTAAGGAATTTAACGGTTGACCTCGCGGAAACCTTTGTTGAACAGTCTACCTTCTATTATGCTTTAATAATATCTCTTTTTACACCGAACCGAAACACCCGAATTTCATTAAGAATTTCCGATGTGCTTTGTGGTCAAGAACCACCTGGGGGCCGTATGTCGTGCTGCAGATCATCTCCCAGGTAATTAGTCTACCATTTTTAAGATACTGCGAATTTCAAAAGACTGAGCACGGTGATTGTGGAAAATGCAGCCTCGATTTCTATGACTTACAGAAGTGGTTGCCGGAAAGAGAAGCAGAGGGAACATCGAATTCACAGATAAGCAATTCCAACAAGGAGAAATAAGACCGAAGTGGCCGTTCCTGACTCATTAACCGTCATCAGTCAATTATTCCCAACCCCAGGTCGTTGCCCTAACCAAGGATCAAACCGGTAACCTATTGATCAGATGTCCAACTCTTTAAGCCATTGAGCCACGAACCGTTGGCTTGCCAGTTTAGATCAGGAATATGGACCTTCGTTGATGAACGCTTATCGATCATTTACGACACTCGCTCATTCCGCACTATCTTGTGGCTCGTTCTTGAGCCCCATCAGCAGCAACATCACAGTAGTTAGTGGTAATAGAAGCAGATCAACAAGGCTGAAATTGCCATTCCAGTTTCTCTTTTCTGTGTCAGAATTGCTAATCGGCCTGAACTATTACTAGCCGCTGTGCGGCTGGCGACGGGGCTCGAGAACGAACCCCAGGGCATAGCGGGACGAGGGAGTTTCTTTAATGACTGGTGAGCATTTAACAAAGAATTTACGTAATGGAATCGAAATAATAAATGCCAGGTCGGAAATGTTAGGAACCAGTGACTGAAATGAACCCTGAATGCATAAAGGCTTGCTGTGAATGAACTAGCTCCTGGTAGATGAATATTGCGTCAAATATAGAGGAGATTGGAATTGCCATTTCTGGCTTATTAGCCGTCGAAAGCCAGTCATACACAAACTTTAGGTCCTGCCCCACCTTGGGATCAAAACCGTGACCCGTTGATGAAAAGTCCAATGCTGATGGTGGAGCTCAAGTGTGAGCCTCAAGGCAGAGCGAAGCCAGAGAGTTCTGGTAGCGATCTTTGAGCATGCATCAACGAATGCAAGTTAATATTCCCGACCTTAAACACCAAGACAACTAACATGTGGCTCAGTACTTAGAGCGTTGGAATTCTGATCAACGGTTCGTGGGTGCGATCCTCATGTTTTGTACAACCTTGGGTTGGGTATGACTGGCTGAAGACGGCTTCTTACCCAGAAATGGTCATCCCAGTCTCCCTCGGTGCTCGGGAGTGAGCATCAAGGAAGAGCGGAACAAGTGAGTTCTGATAGCAATCGGTGAGCATTCATTAACGATCTAGCTCCTGCTAGCTGTCTGCATGATGTTACCGGTCCTGCGGCATCAGCACACGTAGGAATGTTTGCCCGCATATACATGGCGCTACGCTAACACCGCCCGACCCTGTTTCACAACGCACGCAGCAATCAAATTTCAAAGACCCCATACGAACCAGACGAGTCCTCACTCAGTTAAGCTCATCGGCTGAGACCAGGACAGGTGATATTTGGGGAATGCACTGATGTGACCCTGTCATAAGGCACACTTTACCAATATTCGTTGCTGAAAAAATACTTATAGTCAGCTGACTTGCATGCGGGCTTTTGAAATTGAGCCGCCATTTTTTCTGCTCTCTATTCGCATGTAAAGTTTCTTATGTATACAATGGCTGGCATATTTTACCCCCGATATACTGATTTTATCTATTTTTGTTTCTTCAAACTACCGTTATGTGGTCATCAGCGCACGACGCTAGAAAGTCCAATTCAGCCTTCATTTTGCAACACATTCACTCAATAACAATTGTTCATTCTGTCGCTAAATGCAGTATTCTTTCATTATGCATCATTTGTGCTCTTCGGGTGATACGCGGTTAGTTTGCCAAATTTTATTCATGGTGGATTGATGCGTATATATCTCTTAGAATATTCTTAGATACAACTGTTTGCCCTGTGAGAATTTAATGCACGCAACAGATCATAAAAATTGTATCATTATTTGTCTTATTTTACGCAATATGAGCTCACCAGAAGACATTATCTCCCAAAAACGTTTTCACGTAAACCCGCTTCAACAAAAAAACCCGAGCCATTACTGAAATCCTGAATGCATTCGGCGTTTGTAAGTCCTGCAAGATCGAGGTCACAGAGCCTGCCAGGAGGGTGAGATCAGCACGGAAACTTCTGCGACTGTAGCTCTCAGTCGCTAGTCCTGATCAGTATAGTTTAACGTGGTGCTCATGTCTTAAGTCCAGGCCTTGCACAGGAACTTGGGGCATTGAACCAACTCCCTAGGCCACCCACTTATCCACGCGAATTCCCGTTTAGAGCTATGATGAGGTTTCACAACTAATATCGAGTAAACATTGGGGTCCAGGATCTGATTTGCTCGGAGCAGTTGATCTTTAATCCCATTGGTCCATGTGCACGAGTACATCTAGTCAATATGCGATAGGCTAAGCTGCCTGAATAGCAGTGCCAATTTGGCTTCCAAATATTTTACCAAGTGAAGACGACGCAGTTCAAGTAGTCAACTGCTTGAAGCAATTTCCAAAGCAAATGCGAAAATCTGGCTTTCAGATTGAGCTCCAAGCGAGCACAAGCTGGGTATTGACGTCATCAGTTTGGTGTTCTTGATAAAACTGCAAGTTTCGCAACTATCCGGAAATAAACGCTGTTCAAGCAGTGTGCAGTGAATCCATTGCTCCGTCCAAACGTCAGCGGTAAAGAAGAACTATTCCGCACTATAGCAAATCCACAACTCTTAATAAATAAGGTTACTGTGACTGGTTTGCATTAAACAGGACAACTTTGAGAACACCGCATTCGTAATTGCGCGTATATTTAGGCAAGAACCATGATTGATGAGCATGTTATTTGGAGAAAATAAAATGAATTGCAGAGCTCGATGTTTGACAGGGGGTCACACTTTTCCTCATCCATCAAATGCAGCCCCCACGCTCAAAACACTGCTGAGTCTTCGGATCCACTTCAATGATCACTCGTAATTTTTTGAATGCACATATATCTCGCGACGCAGACCATGCCTCATGCAATCGCATATGCTCAAGCAGACACCTTAGAAACGACGCTTGATTTCATGTGCGATCTTGCAGTTTTGACTAACGTGGTTACAAAACCAGGACTTCTGCCACATAAAATGAAATAACTGTGATAGATTTAGAAATTTTTCACAAGGCAAGCTCTTTTACTTTTGATTAAGGTAGATAAGGTACTAAAGAAATTATACAAGATTTAATTTATTTAAACAACAAAAAATGATAAGCAAAAAGAACTATAAGACACGTCAAGGAAATATTTTTTGGTAATGTGTGATTGGATGTAAAATCAGCGCATAAAAATATTTATTCGCTGAGATTTGATAGAACTTTGGCATAGCTTTGCAAAGCCCGGTCCAAATTCTGGACCCCCTCATCTCGGAGTAGTAAGTCATAAGAACACCTGTAATAACCGTCATCTTCCCCAGGATATTTCTGGAATCAAAGTAAATCTATGTGCAACAATTTCCTTGTCTAGTTTTACTTTTTTAAAAATCACTTTTGCCACACTCATTAATCTAAAACTTGTCAAACTTCTATAAATGTAATAATAATGCCAAGCAATTCGTCGTAGTCCCTCGGTTGTTTCAAAGTAGCAGCAGCAACTGTTAGCCAAAATAAGACTGGTGATGTGTTCGTAATAGCTGAAACAAACCTCTTGACGTTTGTTTCCTTTTCTGAACATGAAGGTTACGTTTTGTGCGTCAATGATTTATTGAACGTATTTTTGCTATAACTTTGGTTCATTTGGTTGCGTTTCACGATGGTATATGTATATTAATGCTGATTAACGTTTACTGACTCCATTTTAACTTTAAAAAAATGGGTATAGTTTTAGCAGGCAAAATAGTTCGTATGACTTGTGTGCTTGCCTAATACGAACGAGTAAATAGGAAGACACTACCCACTTAACATAGGTGGCATACAAAATTCATTTGGACTTAACCCTATCAATAACCCTAGCATGAAACTAAACGATAACCTTACTCATAACGCTAGCCATGCCCTAAAGCTAAACCATGCAGGAGGGAAACACAATAGCCGGACCCACTGAGAACATTCCAAGCAAGGCCACCTGTCTTACGGGAACCGTGATAAAAGTACTTTTATGGGTAAACCAAGGAAGCAATAAATCTGGGAAAAAACAAAGGAAGAAGGTAGGGGTACCGAAAACTTAATTACCGAGTTTAAATTAGCTGGTTGGAACCCGCGGGATTTAAGGGAAACGGAAAAACCGTCCCATGAGCGAGGGACAAGGGGATCAGCCTATCGCAAACTCGAACCGGCGGGACTGAAAGGCGAAATTTAAACGCGTGAAAATCAAAATCAGGGAGAGCTAATCCGTAGCCAATGTTCTCAGTGGGTCCAGAAATTGTGCTTCCACTCCCGCTTAAATCAGTAAGGTTTTTCATTTCAACAAAGAAGCCATTAGGTGGTTTATGATTTTGTTCCCCCCAGGCTAGGATTGAGAAAACGTAACGTCTTTAGGTATTTCTTATAATAACCCTTTACGATTTTTTGACTACTTGAACAAATTTGTTTCTAATCTCATCTTCACTGTTTTCAATGATATGCGTTATGTTATAGCTGACCTTACTGGAATGCATGCTTAATTACATCATAAAGGCAAAAGAGGTGGTAAAGCTATTCGAAATAGTCAAAAGGACTCCCGGTATTTTAAATAATAAGGTGACGGGCATAAAATATTGGCCCTTGGTCATTGATTGTAGCAGTCTATCATTGTACCACGGACCCGTTGTTTTGTCGCTTGCGATCGGAAATCTTAATTATGCCTGCTGACTGCGAGTGCTCTACAGTGAGCACCAAAGCACAGCGTGACATACGTGTTCACTAACAAGATTGGACAGCCGCACACTATCACCATATTGCAGATTGCAACCAACAGAAACACGGGCCCGTGGCTCAGTGGTCAACCGTTCGTTTCAGTAACCAAAGGTCATGGGTTCAAATCCTAGGTGGTCCACACTTGGGAATGAGTATGCCTGGCTGATGACGGCTTATAAGCCTGAGCTGGCCATTCTGGTCTCCCTGTATATATATATATATTTGTAGACGTTTCCCAGTCTCTCCAATGTAGTTTACTGCGCAGAAATTGCATTGAATCCGGTAGATGACGTTTATTGTTTCACCTCGGGGCAGGGAGGCCTTAGGCCTCATAACCAGATGTTGAATGGTTGACTCCAGCCGGTGGGCGATGAAAATCCCCATCGATCTTAGGAGACGGGAGACTGCCTCCGAAACCCCGTCAATGTATGGCAACGCTCACCATATCTTTGGCTGTTCTGTCGCTTACCTTCGGCTTTGCCTGCACTGTCTGCTACGTTCGATGAAGTTGCGGTGATACCCATTGGCCATGAAGAGGCGTAGGAGGTATCGAATTTTTGCCTTTCTTTCGGCTGGCTCGCTGCAGTGTGTTTCAGCCCTTTTCTGTAGTGTTCGAACACAACTGCGTTTGTGGCATAACGGGTGTTTGCTATGGTTGCTCAGGATTTGGCGGGTACAGGTGGCCTTCCGATACACCATCGTTTTAAGGTACCCACCTTGTTTTTGATGGACGAGAACGTCTAGGAATGGCAGCTGGTTGTTGACTTCCACGTCCATTGTTAACTGGATGTCAGGGAAAACAGAATTCAGGCTGTCCTGAAATTCCTTGACCATTTCCCGCTCGATAATGACAAAGGTATCGTCCGCATACTGAGTTCAGAATTTCGGTTTGTAGTTTGCGAAAACCAAGGCCTCTACATTTTTGGAGTACTGCCTCTGCTATGAAGCCCGAGAGTGGCGATCCTATTGGCGTCCCCTTGACCTGCTCGTACGTTGTTCCTTCGAAAGTGAAGTACGTCTTCAGGCAGAATTTTAGGAGCTGGATGAGATCTCTCCGATCACCATCTCATTCGTCTCGTTGTACCTGCTCTCGAGCAGTTCGTTGACCATTTCGACTGCCAGACCTTGTGGGATCGAGGTGAAGAGAGCGGTGATATCGAATGACAGCATCACCTCGTCTGCAGTAATTTGCACTCCCTGGAGATGCTCCAGGAATTGAGTTGCTGAACAGACCGTCGTGGTCGCGGCCGAGGTGAGCGACCGCAAATTTAGGAAAAATCCATTTCGCCAGATGAAAGGTTGGTGCACCGCGGAATCACACGATTGGCCGGAGAGGGATACCAGCCTTGTGTACTTTTGGCAGTCCCGTAGAACCTTGCTGCTGCCGCGTCTATTGGTTTAATGGCCAGTCGTACCGACTTAGTAATGGTCTTGTTCTTTTGCATGTCAGTGAGTGTCTTTTCGAGTTCCGTTACAAGTTTCTTCATCGGTGCATCGTCACACGGCAGGTACGCCTGTCGGTCCTCCAGTAAGGCGTTGGCCATCTGGATGAAGTCAGTCTAATTCAACACTACTGTGGAACGTTCTTTGTCGGCTGGCAGAATCACGATGCTGGTTTCAGCCCTCAGTGTCTTGAGAGCACTCTGTTCCGCTCTGGAAATGATTGTGCGTGGTTTGTGTGCCATCACCAAAGAATTTATCTGCTGCCGAATAAAGTGCTTTCTTCCGTCAGATTCCCCGGTGTGTTTGAGAATCGACTCGACAGTGGCCACGAGATTGACCGGATTAGCATCTGCGATTTTAAAGCAAGCTTTATGACTCAGCACTTTCAATTGTGCAGGTGACAACTGTTTCGATGACAAATTTTGCACCAGAACTTCGTTCTCTTCTTGAGATGAATGGGTTATATTTCGAAGCTTATCCGCCAGCTCCAAATCTCTCATTGCTCGTAGGCCGCTGGCTCGTTTATCAATCACCTGCTGCAGCAGACCGACTCCATCCTCGCAAATTAGTTAAACGCACTTTGTAACCGCTTGGCTCAATACCCCATTGTATTTGCGCAGTCGAAGATTGCAGTCTTGGAGGATCACCCGAATCATTCGTCTGCTATGTTGTGTCACCCACCGTTTCGCCAGATTTGTGTTCACCGGTGGCTTGTAAGACAAGCTTTTTGGAAGCTCGTGATTGTCAATGCATCTGTGGAGGAATTGAATTAGCGCGTAAGTTGAAGACAGACGAAGGGCAAATATTTCCCAACATCGTGCTGACTCAAGCGCTTCTCGCCCGAAAATATTGCTAATAGAAGCGAAGATGCGCGTTCCCGGAAATAAATGAGAAGAAGAGGTGGTCACGGGAACCATGGTTATATTGTCCTGACGTTTCAAAATCAAACAAGATTTCTTCGTCGGATGTAAGTATTGTACCGTGCCTCCCAGTATTTATAGGTGGTAACATTACGGGTAATACGGGATTAATAAGGTTTTTGAATTTGCGTGGAGGATGGGCCGGGTTGGGGGTGGAGATCCTCAGTCATCATGCTGCTTGATGAAGAGAGCGGTGTTTCACCCTTGGCAATCATCTTTTGTCTGTACACCGGGTCCGTGGTGGACGGAGGGAGGGCGGGTGATGGCTTTTTCTCAATCTGGTCGGGGCCGGCGTTCGCACGTTGGCAGTAGTCGTCAGTTCCCCCATCGACTGAAGCTGCCGCCCCATGCTGTTAATCTTGGTTGCGATCGCACCTACGTGTGTATTCGCACCTGCCGGATAAGAAGTTGAGCTGGCTAAGGTGATAACTGTTCCTTCGTCGGGTGTGGGTTGTGTTGCGATTGCGTGCGTGTCCGCCATGGACTCACCAATGTTCGGATGCACTTTAGGCCCATGTTCACGTTGGCTCTTTTCGATCATTGAACTGCGTTCGGAGGGCTTGGTAGGCCGTAGGAAGCGTCACACAACGATTGATGGAGGGTTTCCCGTTTGCCAGGCCTCAATTGTTTCCCTTGCCACGTGGTCATTTCCCCGACCTAGAATTTCAGCATCCTAGAATGCGAACGTGTGTTCAGAGTCTGCGCAGTGTTCCGCAACCAAAGAAATTGGGTTCATCCTTCTTATTGCCGTCATTTGTCCTACGACTCGGGTTTGTAGCCTATGAGGCCTAAGGCCCCTATGACCCCGAGGTGAGACATGAAACGTCATCTACCGGCTTCAATGCAATTTCTGCGCAGTCAACTACATTGGAGAGGCCAGGAAACGGCTACAAACCTGAGACGGAGAACACATGAGGGCAATAAGAAGAGTGGACCCATTGTCTTTGATGGCGGAACCCTTCGCAGACTCTGCACACGTGTTCGCATTCTAGGATGCCGAAATTCTGGGTCGGGGAAGTGACCACGTGGCAAGGGAAAACAATCGAGGCCTGTCACACGGAAAAACCCTCCATTTATCGTTGTTTGACGCTTCCTACGGCCTACCAAGCCGTCCGAACGCAGTTCAATGATCAAAAGAGCCAACGTGAACATGGGCCTAAAGTGCATCCGAACATCTGTGAGCCCATGGTGGACAACCACACAATCGCAACACAACCAAGACCCGACGAAGGAACAGTTATCACCTCAGCCAGCTCAACAACTTATCCGGCAGGTGCGAATACACACGTAGGTGCGATCGCAACCAAGATTAACAGCATGGGGCGGCAGCTTCAGTCGATGGGGGAACTGACGACTACTGCCAACGTGCGAACGCCGGCCCCCGACCAGATTGAGAAAAAGCCATCACCCGTCCTCCCTCCGTCCACCACGGACCCGGTGTACGGGCAAAGGATGATTGCCAAGGGTGAAACACCGCTCTCATCACCAAGCAGCATGATGACTGAGGACCTCCACCCCCAACCCGGCCCATCCTCCACGCAAATTCAAAAACCTTATTAATCCCGTATTACCCGTAATGTTACTACCTATAAATACTGAGAGGAGCGGAAATCGTTACGAACAAAGCATGCTCGGCGCGCTCATTTCAAATGCTCACTACAGACTACAGAAATTCAAAACTTCTAAAGAGCATTATATGCAGTTTTGTCGAGATAAACTTCCTAGACACTTATTTCAATATCTTAATAAAACGATTACCTGTGTTGCTGACACTGAACGACAGAAGAAGAGAGAGGCTTTGGACAAGAAATGGATGGCTATTTCCCATAGATTTTACACAAACCAAAATCAGTCAACAAATGTTGTAAACTTGTCATCCAGAAGCCTCATAATAACCGAAGAACGAATACTTTCTAAAGGAATGAAATACAATCTTTTTGATTCAAAATACCTAAATTTCCTTGCGAATTCGGAGTCCATCATCTCAGCAGAATCTTATACAGACGAGGAACGTTTCACAATACGGAATAGCACTGTACATGCCTTAAGGAACCGAAATTCTTTTTCAACCCTATCATATGAAGAGAAGAAGGCATTTAAAATTTAAAAACCGATAAAAACATCGTCATCCTACCTGCGGACAAAGGAGGTTCAACAAGCATTTTGAACAAGGTGAACTACGATGAGAAGATGCTGTCGTTGTCACAAGATAGTTCAACCTATAAACTTCTTAACGCGGATCCTACAAAAACGCAGAATTCAACTATTGAAAGGGTTTTAAAGCGTCTCACAGCGAAGAAGCAAATATCAAAAGATATTGCCAAGTCCCTAAGACAAACTGAACTGACCATAGCTAAAATCTACGGATTACCTGAAGGTTCACAAAGCCGAAGTACCATAACGACCGATAGTATCATTGATTGGTGCACCCAATTACAAAATTTATCAGTGGCTATTCCACAAGTTACATCCATTGACAAGGGATTGTGAAACCTCTATCGAAAACTCTGTAGAATGTCTGAACAAATTGCGATGACTCCAGATTGCAGAAGATGAAATAATGGTATCTTTCGATGTTGTCTCTCTTTTCACATCCATACCAATAGATTTGGCAAGGCGATACACAGAAGAATTACTGCAGTCTTATGACATGGATGTTTCTGTATCTGCCTTACTGGAACTCTTGGATCTATGCCTTAAAACGATTTTTTCCTTCTCACAAGGATACTACAAACAGCTAAAGGGAGCCCATATTAGTTCACTCATCTCCGGCTTTTTTGCTGAAGTAACTATGCAAAAATTACAAGCTACAGCCTTACCACTAGTTAACCCCAAATTATGGGTTCGCTACGTGGATGACACGTTTGTTATCGTTAAAAAGGATCAACTAGAAAGGCTGCATATCATTATAAACTCAACGGTACCAGGTATCACCTTCAAGCTTGAAAGAGAAATTGACAGTAAACTCCCGTTTCTTGACGTCCTCGTACAGCGAAAGACTGACGGGACATTTCAAACATCGATTTACCGCAAGGAAGCTTATGCGCAAATTATCCTGCATTACCAGAGCAACCACCCTATTGCTCACAAGCGGAGTACTGTTAACAGCCTACTCAATCGAGCTAAAACGCACCGTTCTGATAATTAACTCTACCAAAACGAACTCAGTTATTTATTCAAACTATTTTGCAGAAATGTTTATCCAAGAGAATTTATACGTCGATGCATGAGACGACAGAAGTAAATAGAAAAAGGAAAAAACTAGGAACTAGATTGTTCCGGTCAAGCGCCCAAAGCAAAGAACTGGCGAACACTTCCGTACATCAAGAACGTGTCCGAACTCATTGAAAGGCACCTGCGGAAACATCAAATCCAAGTGGCGCACAAACCAACGACTACACTTTGAAATCAGCTTGTACACCCTAAGGATAGGGTTGGCTATTTAGATAAAAAAAATTAAGTCGTTTAAAAGATACCATGTAACAGCTGCAATGCGGTGTACTCTGGTCAGACAGGAAAATCAGCCTCCACGCGCATACACGAACATCAATAGGCAGTAAGGAGGCGAGAACACTTGTCTCAAGTTGCCAGGCACACGCTAGAAACTGGAAACAAATTTGCCGGGGAAAAAACCCGCATTGTTGCCTCCTGTCCATCTAAGAAAGGCCGAGAATTTTTAGAGGCCATTTTCTCAGATAACTCATGCATCAACCGACACATCGAATTGGACCGTGTGTACGGCTACCTGAAAGAAAGCGGGAAGAGGCGAGAGCCAATCCAAATGGAAATACACCCACAATGACAACAATTGGCAGGAATGACAAAGCGATATGGATTTTTCCGTCACGTGTTAAATTTGAACTGTTTTTGCACATTTACCACAAGTCTGACGATGACCTAGGGTGCCAGAGTCGAAAATTTACATAATAAAGTTACCTATTGTTTCCCAAAGAACGTCTTTGCTTCTTATTATATTTCTTGGGATGCCTTTCTTCCAATTGATATATATATATATATTGCTAATTGAAGCAAAAATGCGCGTCCCCGGGCATAAATCGAAGAAGAGGCGATCACGGAACAATAGGGTTTAACATCTGATCGTTTTCAAAATCAAACAAGATTCCATCGTCGGAGGCGAGGTATAGTACGGCGCCTTACAGTATTTATAGCTGAACATGTTGACTCTACAGCTATTGTAGCGATGCACGCGAAGTGGGGAGTATTGCTGTCCTGCTGATCATTGATTTTATTCTCCCTCGCCTCGTCTGGGGCTTGTACAGGGATGGCAGTATCATTGACCTCGTCTGCATTGCCCGCGTTTGGTGTACCGGACCCGCATGTCTGTTTCTCGTCCCTCGTTTGAACTGTCCGTGCACGACTCGGTGGTTGCTGAGTCATTGCCGGTGTCCCGTTCCTATCGGGTTGGAGACGCTCATCATCGGTGTTTTCATGCGCAAACTAAGTTCACCTGCGTCCACGTTCATGCCTGGCCGGAGGTCTTTGCTGGTTTGCGTTCTCCGCGGTTATCCCCTCGAATGTGTTGGTGCGTGGCCTAGGTTCACTCAGGCATGTGTTCGGCTCGTTATGCGGTTGCTTGCGACCGCGAACAGCCTGACTTCTGCCTGCGATTCTGTTGATTGAGCCGCACTCGTAAGGCCTGGTAGGCCGCCGGGAGAATCGTACAACGGTTAATGGAAAAGAGGTACGGTGTGCCAGGGCTTCGAGCGTTTTCTCTGGCTGTTGGTCGATACCTCGGCCTAGGATTTTGGCGTCCTGGAAAGAAAAGTGTCCAGAGGCTGCACAGTGTTCCGCCACCAACGAGAGCTGATCCATCCTTCTTACGGCCCTTGCGTGCTCACTCATGCGGGTATGTAGTCGCTTACCGGTCTCTCCGACATAGTTCGCCTCACAGGAACCGCACTGAACACGATAGACGACGTTCGCCGTTTCGCCGCGTGACAGGGGGCCTTTGGGTCTCATTACCAGACGTCTTATTGTCGCCTCAGGTTTGTGGGCGACGCCGATCCCCAGTGGTTGTAAGAGACGAGCAACAGCTTCAGATACGTTCTCGATATATGGTATTGCCCGCCACACTTTCGGTGGTTTTATCACTGGTCGTATAACTTGCCTCGGTTGTCTGCTGCGTTCTATGAAGCTACGAGGATAACCGTTGGAGATGAACATTCGTTGAAGATAATGGAGCTCAGCTGCTTTGTCGCCTTTCTCGCTACAGTGAGTTTCCGCCCGTTTGTAAAGCGTCCGTACGCAGCTACGTTTGTGGCACAATGGGTGGTTACTTTGTTAACTGAGGACCTGACGCGTGTTGGTGGCCTTTCTATATACCGTTGTTTTTAGGCTGCCGTCGGTCTTACGGTGGACATGGACGTCTAAGAACGCCATTTGACTGTTGGCCTCAGCCTCAATCGTGAACTGAATGTCCGGATAGATAGAGTTCAGGAGTGCGTGAAATTCGGTGACCGTTTCGCGCTTGAGAACGACGAAAGTATCGTCCACATACCGCACCCAAAATATTGGTCTGTGTTTCCTGAACACACGTGTCTCCAACTTTTGAAGGACCGCCTCAGCAATGAAACCAGACAGCGGCGAACCCATCGGAGTCCCTTTGATCTGTTCGTAGACCGTTCCCTCAAAAGTGAAGTAGGTTTTGAGGCAGAAAGTGAGCAGCTGGATGAGGTGCGCCCGTTGAGGCTGCGTACGGACGCTTTACAAACGGGCGGAAACTCACTGTAGCGAGAAATGCGACAAAGCAGCTGAGCTCCATTATCTTCAACGAATGTTTATCTCCAACGGTTATCCTCGTAGCTTCATAGAACGCAGCAGACAACCGAGGCAAGTTAAACGACCAGTGATAGAACCACCGAAAGTGTGGCGGGCAATACCATATATCGAGAACGTATCTGAAGCTGTTGCTCGTCTCTTACAACCACTGGGATCGGCGTCGCCCACAAACCTGAGGCGACAATAAGACGTCTGGTAATGAGACCCAAGGCCCCCTGTCACGCGGCGAAACGGCGAACGTCGTCTATCGTGTTCAGTGCGGTTCCTGTGAGGCGAACTATGTCGGAGAGACCGGTAAGCGACTACATACCCGCATGAGTGAGCACGCAAGGGCCGTAAGAAGGATGGATCAGCTCTCGTTGGTGGCGGAACACTGTGCAGCCTCTGGACACACTTTTTCTTTCCAGGACGCCAAAATCCTAGGCCGAGGTATCGACCGAACAGCCAGAGAAACGCTCGAAGCCTGGCACACCGTACCTTTTTCCATTAACCGTTGTACGATTCTCCCGGCGGCCTACCAGGCCTTACGAGTGCGGCTCAATCAACAGAATCGCAGGCAAGAAGTCAGACTGTTCGCGGTCGCAAGCAACCGCATAACGAGCCAGAACACATGCCTGGAGTGAACCTAGGCCACGCACCAACACATTCGAGGGATAACCGCGGAGAACGCAAACCAGCAAGACCTCCGGCCAGGCATGAACGTGGACGCAGGTGAACTTAGTTTGCGCACGAAAAACTGATGATGAGCGTCTCCAACCCGATAGGAACGGAGACACCGGCAATGACTCAGCAACCACCGATGAGCCGTGCACGGACAGATTCAAACGAGGGACGAGAAACAGACATGCGGGTCCGGTACAACAAACGCGGGCAATGCTGATGAGGTCAATGACACTTGCCATCCCCGACACAGCCCCAGGCGAGGCGAGGGAGAAAAAAAATCAATGATCAGCAGGACAGCAACTAACTCCCCCACCCCCCTGCAGTGCATCCTGCACAAATAGCTGTAGAGCCAGCATGTTCAGAACCCATAAATACTGTGAGGCGCCGTACTGAACCTACCTCCGACGATGGAATCTTGTTTGATTTTGAAACTTCAGGATATTAAACCTATTGTTCCCGTGATCGCCTCTTCTTCTGATATCTATATATATAATAGAAGATGCGCGTTACCGGGAATAAATGAAAAGAAAGGCAATCACGGGAACCTTATTTATATTGTCCTACAATATAAACATGGGCATTTTATTGCACAGTTGATTTCATAATGGTAACATTATTATTGGATGGTTGTATGGAGCATAGAATAAAAACTCCTCAGTGTGTAACCTAACTCCTGCAAAATTGTCAAAGTTTACAAAAGATAATTTATCACTCGCAAACTGATAACAGCATATGTGCCAAAGCTTTTAAATAACTACATAATTTCAATTGTATTTAAATTTGTTTATCAAAGTTGCATTGCATTGTTTAGAAATACTAGCGCTGTTGGAAAAGCGGCAAATTCTAAAACGTACAAAATTTCCATTACTGAGTAAGATTACGTTTAAAATTTACACAAAGCCTTTCTATGCAAAACAAACCGAGTAAACATATCAGCGAAAGTAAAATTATGGGTATTTTGCACTAAAGGTGACTGTTTACAGTTGACAACCTCTCGATTATAGATTCCAACACGGTTCAATGAGAATGGACTTTTTGTCCGTTTCTAGATTGTTTGATATGCTTTTGCGTAAAGCAAACACGTTTTTCATTTGACCAAATTGTGAAAATCTTGGTGGTCTCAGTGGGATTCAAACCCACGCCAGCAATGGGAAGGCTTTAGTACAGCCAACGCTCTAGCCAACTGAGCAACGAGGCCTCACCGGGAGCCGTGACTTTAATAACACTTGCTTAAGGTACCCACCCATCCTACTGCAAACGTATGGAATCCACCAATTCTGATACAGCAAGCTGGCTGCCCAAGCAGGATTTCCTGAGCAATCAGTCTACAATCAGCCAGATGACTACCAGGCACAATTAATTAGTAAAGGCTTTTGCAGATTTGAATAATTCCTTTGACCCACTTATGCAAACCTCGGCGGCCTCGGTGGGATTCAAAACCCACAACAGCAGGGGGAAGGCTTTAGTTAAAGCCAATGCTCTAGCCAACTGGAGCCACGAGGCCCCACCGTGAGTGTAGTCTAGCTTTTTAAATATAAAAGATGGGACTTTCACACATTGTTTTCAGGTAGTATGAATTAAAGGTTTTACAAGCAGTGAAAATGATTCAAGTCAGACCAAATACTTAGGTGGCAATGTTTTTGTTAAACGCTCCTAACTGGAAAGCATCATTTACCCAAAGTTTCAGTGGAACTGGGTGCTAATCGATGGGGCATTATTTTTGAAAGTAATCGCTATTGCGGTATGAATTATTGTTTTTATGAGCTTTCTTCCCAACCAGACCTTTTGTTAAAACGAAGTAAGTTGGCGTTAGTGAATCAAGTCCCACCTAATCATTCAGGCTGAAAACAAACGATCGGCTTTCAAATGTATAGATGGACTTCTTTTATTAGACTTGGCTTAATTGTTAAAGCACATCCGCTCAGTCTTTGAAACTTCCGACCTGGGATATTTTCCCTTAAGTAACTTTTCTACATTTTATTAAACAGCCCGAGACATAGCCATTGTGTAGGCACATTCGCCTTCGTGACTTCATCAAAAGCACTTTGAGCAGCGCAAGGCCTGTGAGCTAAATTTAGTTTCACTCTTAAGTAACACACATTTCACTGGCGGATATTCTTTGAGCGAAGTCTAACTGACGACACTGCAAATGGGTTGACTTGGCAACGTTGTGTCTGTTTTTCTAAGCATAATTTTCTACTCAACTTAAACTAGTAACTACATAAATCTGCCTCGCGTCTGACAGCTAGTATCAGTATCAGTATATTTGAGGGAGATGTAGGTGAGTCACTTTTGAATTCCCTATTTGAACATGCGAGTTGTGGTATCAAAAAATAGTATCTCGATATGTTGGCGAGGCCAACATAGTTGAAAAAGAGCAGACCGTAAAAAAATACTCCCGGTGATATTTAGGAGAAAAAATCTGTCGCCCTTGGGGAGGTCCAACGGTGGGCGTTGCGAATCAGCCAGATGCTCCCTTGCTGATTGCAGAGTCCGTTGAGGGATTTCAAAGGCGGAAATATATATCCAGATCATCCTCGGTCCATTGCGGTTCGAACCAAGGGAGAACGTTCATACACCTCATGGACGACGGCCGCCAGGTCCAGCTGATGCGAACACTCACGGTGTCACCAAGCTGGGCAAATAATTAAGCAGCGAAGACCTCGAAGACCCCAGCATGGGAATTATGGGAGAGTGCAAGACCTCAAACTAAAATAACAAACATACAGAAATGTTACTTACATATAGCTAGTAGTATCGACAGTTTAAACGGATAAATTTATTCCATGCACTATATTAAAACAAATTATCCAAGAAAACCTATTGTTCTGTTTGTTGTTAACCAACTAGTAGAATGTTAATCATGAGCTTTGTTAAATGTTAAGGCTGCTTATGATATCCACCCTTTTACCGCCAGCTGGGCAATGCGGTGACCGTTTCTAGTTCCTCTGCCTTGTCTCCCATCCCCACCCCTTAATCTGCCATCGTCAAACCCCGACGCTCCCACGTTCCATCTCGGGTTGCTTCTTCGTTGAGCATTAATTCAGAAGACTTACCTCCTAGAAGCTACTACTGTACGTATTTAGGGTTCCTTCACGTTAGGCGACCATCTGTGTGTGTGCTTGCCAATTGTTCAATGAGACACGGAAATGAAAAATGCTAGGATGAGGACAAATTTCCATTTTCCGACCCTTAACCCCATCATTTAGCCCTGCCCAAATCCTTAAACCTGACTCCAAGCTTTCCCATAGCCTTCCCCTTAGCTATATATCTTGTCTCCCTTTAATTTAGCCTGAGCCAACGTCTGTTAGAGTGAAAGCCCCTATTCCCGTTTCTCCGGATACATAAGTTTCTGTTCGAATAAGCCAGACGGCTGGTGCGTTCTTTTTTGCAATTAAAGGTGTGCTTATCTTAAGCAAAGACATGTCAAAAATTTGCCCAGATGAATGCCAATCAGCAGGGCCCAGACAGTTTTTAGATTGACAGGCAACTGGTACGATTTCGAGGATGAAAGAGGGATCTAAAGCAAATGTTTGCGTTTCCGGTGGAAATTGCTTATGTGCTCCCTCACCCCAATTCCCGCAACAGGACAGAGACAGATACGACCCCAGCTATAGTAGAGGTAGCAGTGGAGGTAATTAAATTTAGGATACCTTTTCCCGTGTCCTATCTCAACCATCAACCAACCCTAGCTGCAATCCTAACCTTAATCTTGCCTTAATCGCAACTCTAACCGTAGCCCTAACTCTTAAATCTTAACCCTTACTCTAATTTCTCTGCAGTTTTACCTTAAACCTATCGTACTATGGGCGGTACCACTCCTCATGTCCAGTCGTAAGTCATACAAGCAATTCCTACAACAAAATGGATCAAATCTTTGAACAAGCCTTGAGACATGAAAGACAATATTTACGTGGGACTGAAGGCACTAAAGCCTGGTGCTTTGTGCATACAATGTGCTATGCCATCGTTTGGTTGACTTCTTCCCCTCCAAGTTCCTAGAACACGTCCAAGCTAGACCAGCTTCTTAGGTAATATAGTTGTCACAGTATTTTGCCAATCGTGAGGACTTAATAATGAATACTTTAAGAACCACCTTCCACTCGTCCATGTCATTTGGAAAACGTATTATTTGGAGAATCAAAAAATATTATTTTTAATATTTTCTTAATTAGCTAGTTGAAATTTAAACTTCAGTGTACGTTCCCTACCTCCAAACTAAGCCCTTGTATTTCAATGTGTTTCTACTTTCCTGTCCTGTGAAGGTGTCGGAACATAAACTATTTCTACCACTTTACCTTACATGGTTGCTGATCTTTCTTTTGAAGAATTATGTTAGGAAGGCAATAAAAAAGACTAGGGCATGTTGACTTGTCCTTGTAAATAGTTGAGAATATTCTTTCTATTTACAGTAGTCTTTGACTCATCGTTTTCTGAAAGTGACTTCGGTTCATCTTTGAGTTACTGGGTGTGCTTATTTTGCGCAAAAAGTGACAAAAAAGTTTACGGGGACGTGAATTTGATTTAGTGTGCTACAAACGGCCATTGCAATAACATTTTCTCAAGAGCTTGCGCGTTGGGAGACTTTTGTCGACGACCGAATATTCTGAAGACGAGGAAGCTGAACTGAAAACTCAATCGAGCCAGTAGAATACTGTTCATGTTCCCTCTTTTTACTAGTCATTCAATCACTTTCCATAGCAGGAAGACAGGAGGAGCTGCTATAGAGTTCCACATTAAGGTAGGAATGCTTTGTATGGTCGCCTTAACAGGAAATTGGAATAGAAACCGTCCACACTACATCAGGCTTCACGTCAACATCCAGGGAAATTAGATGTGGGTTAAAGGTGAGGGTAAGGGTCCAGTTTAGTGTTTAGATTAGAGTTGGGGTGGGGGTCAGGATTAAGCTAAGGGTTAACGTTTTGGTTCATGGTTAGTCTAGGATAGAAGTTAAGGGAAACGATAACATTAAGGTTAGAGTTTAATGTCATGTAATTCCTGAAATTTACTGCAAGGCCATATATTTTAAGTGAACGTGGTGGTTCATATTCGCGCATCCTGTTTAGGCGACCATAGAAGGCATTCATAACCAGAGAAGCATTGGTAAGCTTAGTGACATATTCTATCAGAAAATATTTATCCGGTTATTATTGACTCTCCTGTTGATAATGATTACCGCCTATTCACCAAATCTGTCTCTCTGACTTAGTTTACAACACCTGTACTTTTTACTCAAGTAGGGTTTAAGGAAGTAGAGGAACCAAGATTTGGTGTTGGTTTGGCTAGGATAATCTGGACATCTGGATTGTTTCGTCTTCTTTTTCGAATAGATCCATTCATTAGAGCATCGTTAACCAGCCAGGTTACGGGATATACTTTACCTTTGCACTTTATAGCTCAGTCTAGCTCCCTTGCAGGCAGTTTCATGCAGACCAGTAATGCTGCAAAGAGCAGCACCGAAGTGGGCAAGCAAGACTGAAATGATGATTTCTTGTTTTCTAGTCATCATCAGTCAGTAACACCTAAGACCTGGTTAAGATAATCTGGGATTTCAGTTCTGAGTCTGATTATTAAAGTGCTACCTTCACTGCTCTACAATTTAGCCACGAGAGTAGTATCCTTTCAGAAGAGAAATTTCCATCACAGACCCATGAGTGTCGTCATGATCTATTCTTGGGGAGGTATCTGTCTACATTCAGGTTCCCATTTTTATTAGATAAGCGGTTTCACTTTTCATCAATAAATATAGCCCCCTGGTAAGGTTGCTTGTAAAATGATTCTTTCCTTAATTTTTTCTTCAATGAATAGTTTTTATATCTCTGTATTATTTGGAGATACTGAGTGCAAACTGTGTGTTTTGTCAGCAAGGGTAACAGCCATTCGGATACCAGCCTGCATGTATCATCAGCACATGCTTTAAGGCATTGATAGTTTTAATGCCTTAAGGGAACAAAATATTCTCATTGTCCAAGTAAACGTTTTTAAGAGACTATTAGGTTTTGCAACGGGTTTGCGATTCAGCACTGATTTCTGAAGGATCTTCTCTGTAATTTTTAAATCTGCTTCTGCAGAAATTTAATAAAAACGGTTCGAAGGGCAAAATCATTTAACAAGCACCCGTGGTTGGGTGAATTAGCGAAATTAATGGGGTTCATACGACGGAATAAGGAGGAGGAGTAGGAGGAGGAGGAGGAGGAGGAGGAGGAGGAGGAGGAGGAGGAGGAGGAGGAGGAGGAGGAGGAGGAGGAGGAGGAGAAGGAACGAGAGGAAACTCAAAAAGTTTGTTACTCGTGGACGTGCGCCAAAATGTCAGTGCGGCACATTAAAAGATAGGTAATTTGATCCAAATTTAGTGACTTTTCAGATGTACCCATTAGGCAGAGAGGGCGACAGGGCAAGTAACTGCAGTTTCACAAGCTGCATAAAATTTTACAATTGTGTTCATTGTTGGGTGCATGGAGGACTTCAGATATTTCCAAGCTCATTTTGTAGGACACGTGAGGAAATTCCTAACTATTTAAAATACGTGCACATTTTTATGTGACACTAGCAAAACGTATAACCTAGCACTTTCGAGCACGAAAGCTTACTTCAGCACGTTTACAATGCCTAGTGGTGTGAAACAGGCCTCAAGCTAATTCATACCTGTTTTGCTATTGGCTTTTCGTTAAAAGCAAGTCCAATTTGTAACGGAAGGACCGCGAAATATCAATAAACAGTCGAGTATGCATCCACCAAAGAACCAAATTAATAATGGCCAATTCGCAAGTAAATGAAAGCGTAAGGTATGGTAGAGCAGGCCATATTCTTGGTTGTATTTTTGGTTGAGTCCTTTTAGGCCAAACGCGTAGGATAGGCACGCTCTGCCAACATTAAGGGCTTCTAAGAAGTGACTTAGCGCATTATTACTGGACTAGGTATTGGAATTGTACACTGACTCAAAGCTACTCTGTGCCGTAGGGTAGTGAAAATTTAAAAAAAAAGATTAAACCCCAAAGAGTAATATGTGGTAATGTAGGGCATCCCTTGCATAAAATGTTTTTTTGTAACTACGTGGGCACTCACATGAACATAAGTTGACTGTGCGACGCGTCGAAGAATTATCGCAAATTGCTGCCGACACCTAAGAAACGGGTTATGTGTTCAACTTTACAGCCATCTACATGATCGCCCAAGCCGTTAACTAGAAAATCCGAGAACCGATTGAGGCCTGGGCCATGGATACGAATTAAATCAATCGATTTATCGATTCGGCACCGGCGTACAGAGCCGTGTGCAGTCACCCCCAGCTTTGCGTCTGGGACCATTGATTGTTTTGTGCACCTATCAGTGTCTCTTATTGCTGCTGCTATCTGGAATGATATCTGCTATCTGCTATCAGCTGCTATCTGCTGAATGATACTTCAAAATAAAGCGTATTCCTCTCTCTCTCTATCTCTGACGATGGACTCATGCAGGAGTTTGAAAGCTCAGAACAGTATAAAGCATTCCGTTGCTCGAACAGACTTCTGTTTTGCTAACGCAATCTCTTGGAACTTCAACCTTTACATTCAGTCAAAGTTATGATAGCCGTTCTTCAGTTGATATAGTTTGCGAAAGCTCTATTTATTTTTTTTCGTTTTAAGAGTTATGGAAGATTAATGTAGAAAGATCTGTGCTAGATTTCATTGATAGAAAACTACCCGAGTATAGGATAACTTACATTCCTTCTCAAATTTTTAAGAATCGATTTAAAAAATATATTCAAAACATATTCCATTTGATTATAATAAGCATTTTCTTCTTATTCAACTACAGATTATTGCAATGTCTGTTTCAGTGGGAACTAAAACCTAACACCCGATTAACCTCCTGCAATATGAAACCTGTATACAACAGTGACCATATTTATGTGAGCAAATGTTTCACATTTGTCAGTTTAAAACATCTTCTGTTACCGTCTCCGTTCTGAAGTATATATTTATTTGAAGCTCACGTTTTTAGTTTACTTGTGCCTATTCCTTTTTTATAGTTTTTTGACCGTCAACCTTCTCTGAATTCATTCACATGCATTGCTTTTAAATAAACTTATCTCACTGCGCTACCTTTACGTGCTTCTTCTTATTTAATCAGAAGTGTTTTTTGTTTCAAAATCAAATAGCCCAGATTTTAGAGCAGATTAAAATTCCTACGAGTGATGAAAGTTAGAATTTAGCTCAATAAACTAACTTTCGTGGATAAGAAGCTCACGTACAGCATCCGCACTTCAAACAATCATGCACGGCAAATCGTACTTTTTTCTCGGATCCGCACTGCTGCGTCTTTAACCTGAATCTGCGCGTTGCCTTCTTTGACGGCCATCTTTGCGTTCTTCACCTGAGCAGTTCTCATAAATGCGAATATTATTCGGGACCCGAGCACATATATTCCTCTGCTGAGATTTCTCAACCTCAAATTCTAAACGAAAACCGAAAAATGGGGTAAGTTCAGGAGCACAGACATCCTGTTTCCTGGTCTCAACAGAGGCCCTGACGTTTTTTAATGTCTATAGCATGCTTTGAAAATCGCAAATAAGTGTTAACTGTCGCAGATGATTTTCTTTACATAACATGCACAGACAAGCACATAGCATTTCTGGCAGGCAACCTTATGTCATTGCAATTATTTGTATTGTACTTGACTATCTTCTACGTACACAGAAAACCGTTCTAGTTACTGATTTCGTGTGAGTTGTTAAATTTAAAAAACGGTGTGTGTTAAACTTCAAACATAACCCGATAATAAAAGGTCTTCGCATTTTTGACCATACAGTTCTCAGATTAAACAGCTCTTCTCTAATGATTATACATTTGTAGGTTTATTCATATTAAAACTGTGTCTTTTATGGGTATTTCAAACTGACTTGCGTTACTTTACACTATGAAGTATGAGCCGTAAAGCAACATATTAATGTCATAAAGATAAAACCACTTGAGTTTTAAAATCTCAGCATGTTGCTACTTAAATTTTTGGCATAGCCGGCGTCAGCTCTGATATCTATTTGAGACTAGTTTTCCAATACCACAAAGCATATCTCAGTCGATGCACCAGTTCGTGGCTCCTTGGATTATGGTTGATGATTTTCAAAAGGAGATTCTAGACATGTTAGCTAGTAGTTATTTTATTTTCAATGTGGTGTGCTTAGTTCGTAAGGAATAAAACTTCTTCTTGCAACACCTATTTGAACTTTCATTCAGACGGCAATGCATCATCCTCTTTCCTTTAATTGACTTTACCCATCCGTTGGAATTACCGAAAATTCGGAAACAATAGTAACTTACGGGCAACCTTATTGCTGCATAAAAGCTTCGAAGAATCACCTTTTAGTTTTTTATTCCCAATGTGGTTGTCTCTCGTGTTTTTTGGTAATTATTCCAGTTCATACAGACTCTCTAGGTCCGATCTACATAATCAAACTAAACATTAGTAGCCTACTTATTAAATTATAGTAAAACGTGTTTTGCAGTATTAATTGTCGCCTTTGCGATGGTTCACGTACAAATTCGCCTTTTAACCGCAACTATCTGCCTCATTTCTCCGCCTCCTTCGGAAGGTTTGGACACGGGTGTGGACATGGATGCGGGCACGGATGCGGATGCAGTCCCAGCGGACACAGTGGTTGCCATGGCTGCTACGGTCCAGGTTTTAGTTTTGGTTTTGGCGGCTGTGGTGGCGGTGGCGGTGGCTGTGGCTGTGGCGGTGGCTGTGGCGGTGGCTGTGGTGGTGGTGGCTGTGGTGGCGGATGCGGATGCGGTCCGCCATCTTGTGGTCATGGCTGTGGAATTCAGGTGGGCTGCGGTCCCCGTTTGTACAACTGTGGCCGAACGAGCTGCTGCTGTTGCTGTTAACTGGTAAGCAATACTTAATGCCCCATTCCTATTTTTAATGTTGTCTGAGAAGGAAGGTTTGCGTCACACGCTGATGCAAGTGCACGATTAGGGCTAGTCAGTGAACCCGGTCGGGTGGATAGGCAATTTAATTTCTAGTGAAAAGCCATTTTTCGTAAGTCTATACTCAGGTGACTTTACCTTCTCCACTTCCATATGCACTAGCTTGTTTAACTATTCATTTTTTTAAATCGATTTAGTTTAAGTAAAAAGGGAATATAGCTCAAATTAGAGAGGAAAAAACTCCTGAAGTTTATTGGCAAAAGATATTAAATATTTTTACGTTTTACCGAAAAAAACGGAAATTCTTTTTCTCGACAAACATAATCTCATAAGCATACTCACATAAGCATAATCTCAGAATTTATGAGGATATTTCCTTTTTAAGTTGCATGTAGTGACTGTTTGGTTAAACCCTGGCTTTCAGGATAAGGATTATCTTCATAAACTGAAAACAAATTAATGATATAAGTAAGGGGTATAGTGACGTTAATGCAACAATTATCTTGATGGTGGGTAGGATGATACTCTCGTGCCTGCCTGATAACCCCTACTGAAGATGATCGGAAATTCCCTCCCCAAACAGACCAACCTTAACTATTGTCTCCGAATTTGTTATGAGATGCTAGTTTAGTGCTAGGTTAAATGCTTTTTTTGCCGAACTCTGGGCTTGGTATTGAAGGGTGCCTCCACAATTGCGATTTTAGTAACGTTTTTAACTGCAGAGGATGCGAGGGCCTTCAAACTAGTTTTTCACTCCACTCTACTTGGCCGTCTTGTATTGATATTGGCTTCATTGAAACCACACCGTAAAAGAAGGAATATCTTAGCATCTGCATTTCACGAAAACTAAAACCACATAATTAGTAATATCTTAAACTCCATAATTTCACTTAATATTCATCACTGTACTCCTTGAACGTTGTTCATTTTGACTCATTAAAAATACCTTAAGATTAGAAAAGTTTTTAATTTATATCTGAAATTAGGACAAACAGTGTTCACATGCCCGCCTGAAAACTATCATCTCTGAAGATTTTGCACATCCTCTTGAAGGACGAATCCTTTTCCCTCCAGTTGTGTTAAAGTCTTGACTGGACATGCAACTCTTCTAGGGCTGGTGACTGAAAGCGAACTTATGACTGCGCGTCTGCGTTAGGCTTTTGTCTGTTCGTGTATATTTTTGCCTGTTGATCCTCGATGACAACTACTGGTGCCATTTAGGCCACATAAAATCGGACCATTGTTAGAACGTTAGCAGTCCTGAAACCTTATCACTGCTGACGTTTGTTCGAAGCACATAAACGTTTTTTTTTCAAATGTCACATATGCGTCTGGCAGACATTAAACGCATTCATGAGTGGTTTCTTAGACGCTTATAGTTTTGTTCCGTTTTCCAATTACGAATACTGACGCTACTCATTCTTTCCATCTACCTTTCAGTAACTATCCTCTTCCCAGCTTGGGCGATCAGTTTCAAGCTCATCGCACTCACTGCTGCAGACAACTAAGACATTCTATGCGCTTTACTTATCTTATCAATCAAAAAAATAAGATGAAACTTCTTGTTTTCCTTTCGTTCCTCGCTCACCAGAGAGGCTATTTAACTCAACTTATGCTTCGAACATCATCCAGCCCTTAAGCTCATTTTAAGTGGGTAATGTTAGACGCTTTCCAACTTGTTGGATCACGCTCTGGTGACAACTGAGTTTGACTTAATAGTTGAATTCATGCAGTCAAATGGGATAGCTCGACCGTCCGCGTGCATAGCAGGGTGGGCTCCGCTACCGGGACCGGCGTGTAAATCAGTTCATAGTAAGATAGTCTTGAGTAGCACCTACTGACCTCACTTATCCTGCTCGGCAAAAAGACAGAATCACTAGAATTGCAGAGGGACCTGGGTGCAGTTGCTGACGAAGATTCAAACGTCAGTCGTTTGGCGATGTCCACCGTATGCTCCATGGCGTGGTTGTGTAGGAACGGTGACTTGCGTGTGGATACTTTTTAAGTGTGTTAAGTGATATTTGTGGAGGAATTTGTATCTATGTTAAGCAAGTACTTGCATTTCCGCGCTTAGACCATCCGCAATTTGCCGCGGATGAGGAGAGTTGTTGTTTTCGAATTTCCTTAAAAAATAAGTACTCTAAACTCGTTGGTTGTGTCTATCGCCCACCCAATGCAGTAAAGATTACGATCTTTTGCCCTCACAAGCATTTCCTGCCACGACTGACTAAAATTGCAGGTGATTTCAATTGTCCTGAAGTTTGATACGTTCAACCTTCCGGACTTATAAAGTTCGAGGACTTACTCGACGTCGTAGGTATCGTCATATGGAATCAGGTTTTTAACTTTCTCACCCGAAGATCAAGCATACCTGATCTAATTTTCTGTGGAAGTTACCTGTCTTTGATAGTGGTATCTCTAGGTTCACTCGAGTGTTCGGAACACGATGTAGTTGTTTCTACACTAGAATTCAAAACTGATGAACCCACTTCCAAACAATACAGCTTTTTCTTTGAGTTCCGATCAGATAAATTCAAAAGAATTATTGAATAATCTTAATTCATACGGCTGTTGTAATTTATTTCTCTGTCAGGATAAGAATAACTGTACTTCTATACTGTACAAAGTTTTTTCTCCGTAGGAGAATAATTAATGTTTACCTCCTTTCTCTTTTCGTCGTAGGTTGCGTAAAGTTTCTCATCGATTCTATCTGTTTAACGCTATTTCCATTCTGACCTTTTTTGGTATACTTTTGAGTGTGTTCGAGGCTGTCCGAAGAAAATCGGCTAGCTGATGCGGTGAGATTTGTTGAAAACTGTCCATTAAATGTCGTTTAACTTTTTTCCCGCAGAGTTAGAGCCCATAGAAAAACGTGGCATCCCGTCCTTCGAGACGCCCTTTGAAATCAGGTAGTTGACGACAAGTTGGCGACTGATAGTTTCATCGTTTTCTTGTTTAGAACATTTATTGAAAATTTGAACCCTCCTTTTCCGACCATCCAGGGTCGGACCAGTGCCGTCGTCGAAACAAGGACATTTACCCTCCGGGACGTAACTGTAGCCATTTAGACTAAAATTTCTACGCCCTAACCTTTGGAATCCACCGTTCCTCACCTTCTTTTGCCATTACTGAAGAAATTTAGGAGGCAGTTGAAAGATCGATCTACCAGTTCGTTATCTTTGAATCTAAGGATCGCAGAGATTTTTGGTTTAGCCTCTAAGATTAGTCTTGCACGTGACAGACAGAGGGAATCTTGCGCACTCAGTCAACTAGATTCTGCAAAATATGTTGCTCAAATGTTCCCTCGTTGGTCCTCATCTAAACAAGGTTATGAAATACATCTATTACTAAACGATTATCAAAACTTCGAACACGAAGATTCTGGCAAAACTTAAAGGTTTAGTATTTTCTTTGAAAAACATTCTACCATGGAATCTGCACCAGTTGCATCGTTCCAGGCATACTCATTTAATTTTATTAGTACCATAGATTTTTCTTTAGAATTAATTTATTAGCATATAATTTACCTAAAAACTCACACTCTTCGGTGCCTGACGACATTCCGAACAAAAGTATTGAGCTTCCATGATTGCTTAGCCATATATTCTCTTTAAATCTTTAAATAGATTATTTCCTGACTCATGGAAAATATCTTTTTTTATTCCTGACTTCACTTCGGCATTTTTTAAGATTTTAATACTTATCGAGGCATTCACAAACCCCAGCAGTAGCAAAAATTCGCGAAAAATTATATTTGATCCAATTTCCAACTTTTGCTTAAAAAATAAGCCTCTAAGCGACGCGCAACATGGTTTTATACCTGGAAGATCATGCGAAGTGTGTCACTTAGCTTTTCTTTACCTCATCACTTCCCTTTGTAATGAGCAACAGCCAGTGGTTGTGACTTAATTTGACCTGAGCAAGCCTTTCACAAGGTACCGCACAGACGTCTTCTGGTGAAACTGGAAACCCTCGGCATCTGGCCTCCTCTCGTTGAATTCATTGGTTCCTACTTGTCTAACCACAGCCAGAAGGTCTTAGTAGGTAAAAGCTTTTCGATGCCTCAGCCGAGCACGAGTGGCGTTTTTCAAGGCACGGTTCTAGGTCTCCTTCTTTTCATTCTGTACATAAAAGAAATTTCAACTTTGCTCATAAATTCACAAAATTTTGCTTACGCTGACGATCTCAAGTGCATTAATTCATTTTCAAAAGACATTGCCAATAGTTGTGTTGATAAAATCAACACTTATCTACTTATGCTCTCACGTTGGAGCTCTTTTTGGCAGATGACATTTTTTCCCTCAAGGAGTAGTTTCATGTGTTTTGGCCCTGCCAAGCTTCCTGGAACCCTAGTATTTTAAATAGTAAACTTTTAGAACGAACAACCAAAAGAGACTTAGGTCTAAGTTATACGAATAAGCTAGCATTATCGCCTGATGCAGATCGAGTTTCGGCAAAGGCTGCAAATATGTGTGGTTTTATCTCGAATAATTTCTTCCTTCCGAAAAAAAAGATAAACCTGTACCACATGTTTATTCTTACTTCCCTCAAATACTGCTGTCCCGTCTTTGGGCTGATGAACGCCTCTGACCGCAGTAAGATTGAAAATGTTCAGAGGGTTTTTACTCTAAGACTATTTTTTTTCCTGGAGCAACATTTCTTATATGGATAGATGCCAGGTAGCAAACATTAAATTTCTCTCGGTTAGAAGACTCGAAGCCGGTCTTTGCTTCCTGTTTCGCGTTAACTCTAGCCAAATCTCCCACGAATTAACGCTCTCCCTCCGTTAGATCGACCCTATACTACTCGTTATTCCTCCATGATCATTTCACTACCCCTAGCTCCACAACTAACCGGTCTCAGTTTTTTGCCTCCAAATATGCTTTTATATGGAATAATCTTCCACTGGAAATTAGGGTGTCGTCTACATTAGCTATTTTCAAAACCAAATAACACAAAAATTTAACTTCGGAAGATATAAAATCCTTATTGTCTGCTTCCTTCCTAAACTCGCATCTTTTGGATTTTGAAAAGCTCCTCCTGGTATTTCAGACAGTTCCCTTGATATTATATTTGTTTCTAAAATGTTTCCATCGTTCTTTGCAGAGTCAATCTTTGCATTCACTTCCCCTACTTTTAAACTAGCATAGCCAAATCTTGACATCCTTGATACTTTCCTCCGATTTTGCAACCCCAACGTTTGTCTCCAGGTTCAGTTGATGATCGGGGGGTTCTGATGGTTTCACCTTTTTGTTGGTGGACTATGCATTCAGCATGGTCACATCTCGATTATGATCTTGTGACCTCTACTGTCCCCTTTTCATTTCGACCCTGTTGTGTACGATGAGTTCCTCCTCTCTCACGTCCATGGTGGCTATAAACAGTAGCTCTGACTGTTATGTTATCTCTCACCTGACAAGGAGCATTACGAACTCTCATACGTTGTCAGCAACATCACAATACTATCCCATTGCAACCAGCTATTTATTTTTAGTGAAGCAGTTTTTTCTCGTAGTTTTTTTAAAATTGGCGGCTCGCCAAACTCCGCCTCCGATTAAACCGTCTAACCGCAGCCATTTCTTAGTAGGTAAAAGCTACTCGACACCTCAGCCGATCATGCGTGGCATTTTTCAAGGCACGACTTTAGGTCCTCTCCTCTTCATTCTGTTAATAAAGGAAATTTTAAACAGTACTCAACAATTCACCAAATTTCGTTTCTGCACATGATCTTAAGTGCATTAACTCATTTTCTGAGGAAACGGCCAATACTTGTGTTGATAAAATTCATACTGACCTACTTGTAAATAAATAAATTGTATATTTAAGGCCCAGAGAGCCCCATCATTACAAACTTAGTATCGCGGTTTAAATAAATACAAATTGGATAATTTATGCACTATGTGAGCAGCCATTTTAACAGCAGCAATGAATAATATGGTAGGCATAACCGATTCAGAACGATTTGCCATTTAAAAACAATAGTCAACAATCTTTTACATATATGGTCAACTAGAAAAAAAGCAGTAAAAAAAACTCCTACGGTTTAATCGGAGGCGGAGTTTGGCGAGCCGCCAATTTAAACAAAAACTAGGAGAAAAAACTGCCACTCTTAAAAATTAATAGCTATAGTTTATGGGATTAGTAAGATGCAATCGGATAGTACTGTGATGTTTATGACGACATATGAGGGTTCGGAACGGTCCTTGTCATGTGAGGGATAATATAGCAGTCAGAGCTACTGTTTATAACCACCATGGAGGTGAGAGAGGAGGAACTCATAGTAGACAACACGGTCGAAACGAAGAGGGGAAGAAGAGGTCACGAGCTCATCACTGAGATGTGACCTTGCTGACTGCATAGTCCACCATCAAAGAGGCGAAACCATCAGAACCCGCCACGATCATCAACAGATCCTGGAGACTATCGTCAGGGTTGCAAATTCGAAGGAAAGTATCAAGGTTGTCAAGAGTTGGCGATGCTAGTTAAAAAGGAGTGGAAGAAAAAGTGAATGCGAAGATTGACTCTGCAGAGCATGATGGAAACATTTTAGAAACCAATATTATATCAAGGGAACTGTTTGAAATACCAGGAGGAGCTTTTCAAAATCCAAAAGATGCAAGTTTGGGAAGGAAGCAGACAATAAGGACTTTATATCTTCCGAAGTTAAATTTTTGTGTAATTTGGTTTTGAAAATAGCTAATGTAGACGACACCCTAATTTGCAGTGGAAGATTATTCCAGATGAAAGCATATTTGGAGGCAAAAAAACTGAGAACGATTAGTTTTGGAGCTAGGGGATGTGAAATGATCATGTAGGAGTTACGAGTGGCATAAGGTCGATCTACCGGAGTAAAAGCGTTAATTCTTGTGAGATTTGGGCTGGATTTAACGCGAAACAGGAAGCAGAGGCCGGCTTCTAGTCTTCTAACCCAGATAAATTTAATGTTTGCTTGATGGTTTCGTCTATCTCAACGTCCTGGACCAGATGGCATCCCATTCAGCATTTTAAGGTGGTTGCTGATAATAGTTTCCCGTAATTTTTATGTAACATATTGAATCTAGTGCCGGAACGTGAATCTTTTCTCAATGTGTGGAACGAATTACACATTCTGGCTATCACCAAAAACGGTTTATCAACGTCATTTGACGACTTTCGGTCAATTAACACACTTCCCGCGGCTTCGATGGTCTTGAAGACATTGATGAAAGATAAGATGATGTAGTAATTAATCGAGCATAACCTACTGAGTGCGGCCCAGAAAGGGTTCCTCAAAATAATGTTTTTTTACGACCGTCAGCTCTCTTTCTTTGATCATGTTTTACAATTTATAAACAACGTGTTTGCAATTTAAATAGTCTACTATGATTTCACCAAGCCTTTTGATCGTGTTGACCATACCCTCCATCTCTTGAAATTTCCTCTTTCGGTATATGGTAAATTTCTGAACTTGATATCTTCTTACCTGGGTGCTCGCACACAACATGCTAAGATATCCAATGTTTCATCCAACCTCTCACGTGTGAGGATTGGAGTTATTCAGGGTAGTGTGCTTGGCCCGCTTTTATTTTGCCTTTTTTTCATTGATGATACAGGTATATTTTGGAATGGTAGGACCTTTATGTATGCTGATGATTTAAAAGTTGCCTATCGATAAAATCCGGCAGATCGCAAAATCACACTCAAACTCCTAAAATACGATCTTGCGGCCTTTGCTCAGTGGTGTTGCAAGTGGCCCCTTTACCTATCTTGACACATATGCTCCTTTATGGTTGTTGGCAACGATCATCAAATTTAAATGGCCACGACCGAAATATGCCTCAGTTATTAAGGGCCCGCCTTTATATAATTTACGTAAGGTCTGGCCTGGAATAATGCTCGTCTCTATTAGCCTTCTGCGCGCTAGTGAATGAAATAAAGTAGAATCAGTCCAGAAATATTTTTATAAAACATTTGTACCGTTGGAGCACCGTTATCTGGCGTATCAACCACGCCAAGGCTTGTAACCATCGATCTCTTATGGTTTCGCCCATTATAGAAGGTACTCTTTTTATTGTCTCAACTTTTTAATAGTCGAATATATAATCCCCTTGCCACTTTGAGGCATCCTGACCACTCTCAGCGCTGACGTCACCGCACTGTCTTTTTATTTCAACAACTAGATCGCACAGTTATGTATCGTCAGTTCTTTTTCGGTAAACGCCATAGCAATGTTAAATATCTTGCTCCAAAATATACAATACCTGAAAATTATTCTTTGTTTAAGAGAACAATTACTAGTTTCCGGCATTCAGAACAACTTTCGGGAAGTCTGGGTTCCGACACGGTTGAATCTATCTTTAGGCTCAACGGAGTACGCGGCATCGAAGCCTGATTCAAGGTTTTACATTGAGAGCGATGGCAATGTCTCTGCAGCCCACAACCAGTTAATTCTTCAGGAGTAGCCAGCAGTCATCCGCGGATGTTCCCTTGCCCGGTACAGAGCCCCGGTTCCTTAAAAAGGCAGAGAGTCTATAACCACACTGTACTTCTACTAGCCCTTCCTCGTTCCGATACGCTATCATATCACACGTAGCAGCGTTTTTCTCCTGAAAAACATTAAGTTAGGAAAAACACTCATAACAATATCCCTTCAGGAAATTCTTTCACTGCCAGCCTGATCCCAACTGTATATTTCTTCTGATATTACCTGCAAACTGACATGAAATTTTAATGAATTATTTAAATCTGATTACTTCGTTTTCAGTTGCATCTTATTTTGTCGCTAATAAGGGTATGTGTATTCAGCAGGTTAATAAAACCGGAACTTGTAATATTTCGGACAGCCCAGCTTAAAACATTAGCTGCTTATCTATGCTTGGTCAAGTAGAACTGCAATGATTCGGTATCACTCCGACACGTAAACTACTGTCGCTACTTTTCAAACCCCTGTCTTCGCAACCCACATCTGGCGTAACCTGCTTCTTGTCCCCATATAACGGAGGTTTAGCTGTCGATCAAAACTCTGTGCAGCAAACATCCTAGAGCGATAATCCAACCGTTACTTCTCATCTCGTCTGATGACCTGTTTCTGTAAGCAGAGTAAACGAAACACGAGAACCGTTTGATTTTCTAATGAGCCTTTTTTCTCGTTAATATCATCTCTAAATACACACTTCTTCAGTTATTTAGCTAAAGGCCTATTTTGAAATGTAGAAGTGGTCGTTATCCATCCACAGCTGGAAATGGAGTTCAGGCGTAGCATCCTTGGTTGAAAAAATATTATGAGCTGGGGGAAAGGGCCCAAAGAAAGTTTTTTTGTGTCTAAAATCCTTATTATACAAATTTTGACTTGGCATGCTTGAACCTTTTCCCTGAGTACAGGCAGCTCCGGGCGAGTTCTCATACAGACATGAAGGCTCGTGAGTAATGGGGATTAAATAAATAAATAAATAAATTGTATATTTAAGGCCCAGAACGCCCCGTCAATTGTGCCCTGCATTTTGATTATTTTGTCCCACTGGTCTGTGCTAGAATTTTCCCATATTTGAAATAACCTTATCCAACCAGGCATTTCATTTCATTCGTTCTTGCAATGATTTTTCGGTTCCTGGAACGCGCTTCCCGAAGAGATCAAAATGGTGGACACAACAGATGCACTTAATCATAAACTATATATATATATATATATATATATATATATATATATATATATATATATATATATATATATATATATATATATATATATATAAGAAGAAAAAGGTGACCTCAGAGACTTTTAGGGGTTTTACCCGTAATACTCCGACTCGTCTACTAATCACATGTCGCAAAAGTGTAGTTATGTCTCCGCCGATGAGTTCAGCGCACTTTGCAACCACTTGGCTCAAAATCCTGTTATATTTGCGCAATCGAAGATGGCATTCCGGAGGAGCGTTCGTATCATTCGCCTGCAGTGTTGCATCACCCACCGTTTGGCCAGACCTGTGTTTAACCGGTGGCCTATGGAAGAACTGATTTGCGCGTAAGTCGATGACACACGAAGGGAAAAAGTTTCCCAAAGTCGTGCTGACTCAAGCGCTTCGCGCCCGAAAATATTGCAATAGAAGCAAAGATGCGCGTCCCAGGATATAAATGAGGTGAAAAGTCGATCTCAGGGACTCTAGGTGTATTGTCCTTACGTTTAAAAAGCATACAAGCTACCATCGACGGAGGGGAATATCGTATAGCGTCTCACAGTATTTAAAGGGGAGAACAGCCATTTTGTAGCACAGAGTTGATTGTACGGGTTTAACTCGAAAAGTGTACACTAAAGGGAGGACGGGGTTGGGGAGTCCTTAATTTTCTTTACTGTTCACTGCCCGCATACACACAGGAAGCATCTCGATAGTCACCAGGACGAAGGAGGGAAGAGGAGGATAATTGCTATCAGTTGACATTTTTCTCGTCTATAGGGTGGCATTTGACAGTTGGCAGCCCTCAACCGCGTCCGCATTGACCTTAATTGGTGCCCTAGGTTGCTTGTCTTGTTTGTGTCCTTCTGACTGCATGTCTTCTCGTCTGTCGGGGTTGTAATTGATGCAGCAGTATAGATGTCTGCGCCATCGGCGGTCCCGGATTGTGACGTGGTTAGGTGCATGTCCGTCCTAGGTTCTCCTGTGCCTGGATTAACGTTTGACCTTATTTCGTGTTTTGCTCGTAGTTTCGATTAGCTGTGCCCGGAGGGCTAAGTAGGCTGACAGAAGGGTTACACAACGGTTGGTTGACGTAGTCTCCGTGTGCCGGACTTCGATTGTTTCCTTGGTTACCCAGTCATTTCCTCGAACCAGGATTTCGGCGTTCTGGAAGGCGAATGAGTGCCCAGAGTTTGCAATTTTCCGCCACCAGGGTCAATAGGTCCATTCTCCTCACTGCCGCTTGTGTTTGGTAACAAGCATCTGCCACCGGTTCCCTGTCTCTCCGACGTTTTCAGTTGCATCTTTAATTTTGTCGCTAATAAAGATATGTGTATTCAGCAGGTTAATAAAACCGGAACTTGTAATATTTCGGACAGCCCAGCTTAAAACATTAGCTGCTTATCTATGCTCGGTCAAGTAGAACTTCAATGATTCGGTATCACTCCGACACGTAAACTACTGTCGTTAAATTTCAACCCCTGTCTTCGCTACCCACATCTGGCGTAACCTGCTTCTTGTCCCCATATAACGGAGGTTTAGCTGTCGATCAAAACTCTGTGCAGCAAACATCCTAGAGCGATAATCAACCGTTACTTCTCATTTCGTCTGATGACCTGTTTCTTTAAGCAGAGTAAACGAAACACGAGCACCGTTTGATTTTCTAATGAGCCTTTTTTCTCTTTAATATCATCTCTAAATACACACTTCTTCAGTTATTCAGCTAAAGGCCTATTTTGAAATGTAGAAGTGGTCCTTATCCATCCACAGCTGGAAATGGAGTTCAGGCGTAGCATCCTTGGTTGAAAAAATATTATGGGCTGGGGGAAAGGGCCCAAAGAAAGTTTTTTTTGGGTCTAAAATCCTTATTATACAAATTTTGACTTGGCATGCTTAACCTTTTCCCTGAGTACAGGCAGCTCCGGGGAGTTCTCATATATATATATATATATATATATATATATATATATATATATATATATATATATATTGATAATGTGGAACCGACAAAGACAAAAGAGACCGGAATGGCCATTTCTGGCTTATTATCCGTCATCAGCCAGATCATACCCAATCCCAAGTGTGGAACACATGGGATTCGAACCAGTGACCTTTGGAATTTGAGTCAAACGCTCTACCATTAAGCCACGGGCTCGTTGCTTTGTGGATTGCGATCGGGAATATGATGTTAGTGTGTGGCTCACCGATCTGCTTACGGAACACTTATGTTCCGTTGTGCCCTGGAACTCAGACTAGAGTACTGACAGGCAGTCGCATAACGACGTGTAGCATATGTTGATAATGGGGAATGGTAGAGCGTTCGACTCAAATACCAAAGGTCGCGGGTTCGAATCCCAGGTGTGCCACACTTGGGATTGGGTATGACTGGCTGATGACGGCTAATAAGCCGGAAATGGCCATTCCGGTCTCCCTTGTTATTGTTGGTTCCACATTATCAACATATGCTACACGTCGCTTTGCGACTGCCTGTCAGTACTCTAGTCTGAGTTCCAGGTTACAACGTAACATAAGTGTTCCTTAAGCAGATCGGTGAGCCACACACTATCATATATATATATATATCAATTGGAAAATAGGCATCCCAGAAATATAATTAGAAGCAAAGACAGTTCTTTGGGAAACAATAGGTAACTTTATTATGTAAAATTTTCGACGCTTAGCACTCGTCAGACTTGTGGAAGAAGTGTGCAAAAACAGTTCAAATTTAACACGTGCCGGAAAATCGATATTGCTGTCATTCCTGCCAATTGTTTGTCATTGTGGGGGTATTTACATTTTTGGATTGGCTGTCGTTTCTTCCCGCTTTCTTTCAGGTAGTCGTACACATGGACCACATTCGATGTGTCGGTTGATGCATGAGTCATCTGGAGAAAACGGAAGAAACGACAGTATCAAAATGAAATACCCCACAATGACAACAATGTGGAAGAATGACAAAAGCAATATTGATTTTTCGGCACGTGCTAAATTTGAACTGTTTTTGCACACTTACCACAAGTCGACGACGATCTGAGGGTGCCAGCGTCGAAAAATTTACATAATAAAGTTACCTTTTGTTTCCCAAAGAACGTCTTTGCTTCTAAATATATATATATATATATAAGGTGTTCCACACTTGGGATTGGGTATGACTGGCTGATGACGGCTAATAAGCCAGAAATGGCCATTCCGGTCTCCCTTGTCTTTGTCGGTTCCAAATTATCAACATATGCTACACGTCACTATGCGACTGCCTGTGAGTACTCTAGTCTGAGTTCCAGGGCACAACGGAACATAAATTTTCCTTAAGCAGATCGGTGAGCCCACACTATCATCAAATTCCCGATCGCAACCGACAAAAGCAACGAGCCCATGGCTCAATGGTAGAGCGTTCGAATCAAATACCGAAGGTCGCGGGTTCGAATCCCAGGTGTTCCACACTTGGGATTGGGTATGACTGGTTGATGACGGCTAATAAGCCAGAAATGGCCATTCCGGTCTCCCTTGTCTTTGTCGGTTCCAAATTATCAACATATGCTACACGTCGCTATGCGACTGCCTGTGAATACTCTAGTCTGAGTTCCAGGGCACAACGGAACATAAATGTTCCTTAAGCAGATCGGTGAGCCACACACTATCATCAAATTCCCGATCGCAACCGACAAAGCAACGAACCCGTGGCTCAATGGTAGAGCGTTCGACTCAAATACCGAAGGTCGCGGGTTCGAATCCCAGGTGTTCCACACTTGGGATTGGGTATGACTGGCTGATGACGGCTAATAAGCCAGAAATGGCCATTCCGGTCTCCCTTGTCTTTGTCGGTTCCAAATTATCAACATATGCTACACGTCGCTATGCGACTGCCTGTGAGTACTCTAGTCTGAGTTCCAGGGCACAACGGAACATTAATGTTCCTTAAGCAGATCGGTGAGCCACACACTATCATCAAATTCCCGATCGCAACCGACAAAGCAACGAGCCCGTGGCTCAATGGTAGAGCGTTCTGACTCAAATACCGAAGGTCGCGGGTTCTGAATCCCAGGTGTTCCACACTCTGGGATTGGGTATGACTGGCTGATGACGGCTAATAAGCCAGAAATGGCCATTCCGGTCTCCCCTTTGTCTTTGTCGGTTCCAAATTATCAACATATGCTACACGTCGCTATGCGACTGCCTGTGAGTACTCTAGTCTGGGTTCCAGGGCACAACGGAACATAAATGTTCCTTAAGCAGATCGGTGAGCCACACACTATCATCAAATTCCCGATCGCAACCGACAAAAGCAACGAGCCCGTGGCTCAATGGTAGTGCGTTCGACTCAAATACCGAAGGTCGCGGGTTCGAATCCCAGGTGTTCCACACTAGGGATTGGGTATGACTGGCTGATGACGGCTAATAAGCCAGAAATGGCCATTCCGGTCTCCCTTGTCTTTGTCGGTTCCAAATTATCAACATATGCTACACGTCGCTATGCGACTGCCTGTGAGTACTCTAGTCTGAGTTCCAGGGCACAACGGAACATAAATTTTCCTTAAGCAGATCGGTGAGCCACACACTATCATCAAATTCCCGATCGCAACCGACAAAGCAACGAGCCCGTGGCTCAATGGTAGTGCGTTCGACTCAAATACCGAAGGTCGCGGGTTCGAATCCCAGGTGTATCACACTTGGGATTGGGTATGACTGGCTAATGACGGCTAATAAGCCAGAAATGGCCATTCCGGTCTCCCTTGTCTTTGTCGGTTCCAAATTATCAACATATGCTACACGTCGCTATGCGACTGCCTGTGAGTACTCTAGTCTGAGTTCCAGGGCACAACGGAACATAAATGTTCCTTAAGCAGATCGGTGAGCACACACACTATCTATATATATATATATATATATATATATATATATATATATTGTATCACAATACTATTCTTCCTAGTAAGAAATCTTAAACAAAGCACACAACGCTTATACCTGTGGTTAATGTATATGCCCATTATTGCACATTACCCTCGGTCGTTCAGGGTTCCTGGGCTTTAGTTTCACTAATACCATACTATTTTTTAAAGAGCATATGTTATTGCCCTATTATAATAACATGCCTATTTGAATTCGAATATAATCCTTACCGTTTTTAAGTGGATATTCAAAGGCAATGTTTATTATTCTTGTAGTGTAGACGAGGGTCGAAACTGCTAAGAACCGAGGTGTACAAAATAAATTAACGCTAAGTGGAGAGTTGTGTCTAAACTACAAACGACAAAAGGACGGAAAAAATGTCAGAGGATTGTTAGAATGCAGACTCACGAAAAACGCAGCTTCTAGATAGCGAGTGTTGTTGAGGATTGTAATGAACTCTGAGCTAGATCCAGAAACCTATGCATCATGGATGAAGAGCAGAGTCAGGAGTTCAATTGAGACGGCGATCATTAGAATGCAATCGAGGAATGAAGATCAATCGTTGCAATTGACTGAAAGTAATTGAGAGAGATCAGTACAATCAAGATTGCAGCGGTGACATGCAGCAGCAAAAAACGAAGACGTCCAACATGCTGGTTGAAGCTGGGTTTTTTTTCTTTTTTTTGCACATCAAAACAAGGGATCATAAAGATTCAGGTGAACAAGAAAGATACAAAGATGTAAATTGTACAAATACCCACACAACTCCCCCACCAGAGCGTTTTTTTTAACAAAAAAAACACTCGATGAACAAAAAACAAAACATTATACGACAAAGTCCTTAAGATTGGCAGGAAAATGGATATGTCTACCAGAACGAGAGGAAATGCGTTGTTGTGAAGAAGAAGAAGAAGAAGAAGAAGAAGAAGAAGAAGAAGAAGTAGCAAAACGTGTGGATGGGGTGGTCGAGTGGGAAGGTTGAGTGGAAGGAAACGACATAGGTGGAATGGGTGGTGACGGTGCGGAGTAATTGGATAGAGCAACGGGCGGTGGGACGCACTCAAGAAAAGCTGGCTTGAGTCTGTCGATGGAGACTGTGTCAGTCTTGTCAGCCTTCTGTATGGCGTAATACTTGTCCATCCGTTAAAGCCCCTTGTATGGGCCATCATTAGGGGAATAAAGAGGCTTGCGAACTGCGTCGTGCCGGATGCAGACGAATAGAGCAGATTTAAGGTTGTCTTGCACAAAAACGCGTTTGGATGTCAGGCGAGTGGGAGTTGGACGCAATTGAGCCATGCGCTGTTTCAATTTTTGAACGAAAGCATTCGACAAGCTAGTGTCTACGGTGAGAGGCTGCACAAATTCGCCGGGAAGGCGGATAGTTGTAGAGTATACATGTTCTGCCGTAGTACATTGAATGTCCTCTTTGACAGATGATCGTATACCCAAAAGGCCGAGGGGTAAGTTGTCACTCTGAGTGAGACATCAGTGCTGTCTTAATTTGACGATGCAGTCGTTCCACGAGGCCATTAGAAGCAGGGTGATATGCCGTTGTCGTGATGTGCGCACACCCGAGCAGTTGAGTTAACTCACGGAAGAGACTAGATTGAACCTGGCTTCCGCGGTCAGTGGTAATTGTGTCTGGCACACCAAAATTGGCAATCCAGTGATGCATTAAGACCATGGCAATATTTTCTGCCGAGGTATCCGGTATCGGAATTGCAATTGGCCATCGTGTGAAACGGTCGACTGCTGTGAAAATATGTGTTTACCCACGTGAAGGTGGTAACGGCCCAACTAAGTCTAAGTTAACGTGATGGAATCGAACGTCCGGAACAGCAAATGTGCTTGGTGGGGAAAAGGTATGGTGATGCACTTTGTTTTTCTGGCCTGCGAAACATTGCCTAGTCCAAAGGGCGATGTCAGAGTTCATCTTTGGCCAGACAAAGCGAGCAGCAATAAGTTTGTGACAGGTGCGGATGCCAGGATGCGACAGAAAGTGAAAATTGTTAAACACTACCTTACGGTAGGATAATGGAGCAACAGGTCGGGGATTGCCTGTGGACCAGTCGCATAAAATCGTACCTGGTGATGCTGGAAGTGGTGCATCTCGAAGCTGCATAGTAATAGATTAACGCAGATCAGCAATGGACTCGTCTTCTAGTTGGAGGTCTGCAAGCTTCACCAGGTCGAATTTGGATGACAAGGTGTTGATTTCCGGTCTCGATAATGCACCAGCAACGACATTGTCACTGCTTTGGGCATAGCGGATATCAGCAGTAAATTGCGAGATATAGTCAAGGTGACGCACTTCTCTGGGCGAGTACCTACCTGGTTTGGCCTTGAAAGCATAAGTTAGAGGTTTGTGGTTGGTATGAACCCGAAAATCTCTTCCCTCTAATAGGTGGCGAAAAATGACAAAAGCCAGGTATATAGCCAGGAGCTCGCGAGAGAAAGTACTTTAGCGAGTCTGCGCCGGTTGTAGCTTCTGTGAAACGAAAGCCAATGGCTGCAACTGGTTATTCACCTGTTGATGTAAGACTGCGCCGACAGCACTGTTGGAAGCGTCAGTGGTCAAAATCAACTGCGTAGAAGCGTCAGAGTTGAGTTGGTGCAGCGTGGTCGCACAGCGAGGGCCTTCTTGGCTGCCTCAAAAGCTGAGTAAGCTGCCAGTGAAAGTTCAATCGGCTTGGCTTTCGACTTCAAAAGATCAGTCAATGGAGCCAGTATTGCCGCACAGTTGGGAATGAAACGTCGGTGATAATTGATAAATCCAATGAAACGTCGCAGTTGTGTGAGGGTCTTCGGAGACGGAAAAGAGAAAACCCTTTGCACCTTCTCTGAAAGTGGTGTAATTCCATGCTGATCGACGTGATGACCAAGGAAATCAAGAGAAGGAACGCCAAAAAGAAATTTTTCGACGTTTAATTGCAAACTACGTTGCTGGAAACGATCGAACACTTGACGCAAGTGTGATGGATGTTCCGCTGGCGAAGAACTTGCGACAAGTATGTCATCAATATAGACAAAGGTTAACGAAAGACCGCGCAAGACCTCATCAATAAACCACTGGAAGGATTGGGCGGCGTTACGCAAACCGAAAGGCATGTGGAGAAATTCGAACAAGCCAAAAGGCGTTGTGATGGCGGTCTTGGGGATGTCTTCCTCAGTGTCCGGTATTTGATGATATGCTCTCACAAGGTCGATCTTGGAGAAAATAGTCTTTCCAGCGAACATGTGAGAAAACTCGGGAGTATGAGGAATGGGGTACCGATCGGGGACAGTTGCTCTGTTCAAAGCACGATAATCCCCACATGGCCTCCAATCATCGGCTGATTTCTTGGGGACCATGTGCAGAGGAGAGGCCCATGGGCTCGAAGAAGGGTGAATAATCCCCAAATTTAGCATGTGTTTGAACTCACTTCTAGCCACCCGCAACTTTTCTGGGTGAAGCCTACGTGGGCGGGCATGAACGGGTTGTCCTGTGGTAACGATGTGATGCTTAACTGTGTACTGAACGCTTTCGGTAAACTGACAAGGTTTAGTGAGGGACGGATAGTCCTTCAAAATGTCAGCAAATGGCGAACTTGGAATAGTCAAGTGTTTGCCAACCGAAGGTTCAAATGTGACCGTACCGACGGTGGAAAGTCTGGTTGTAGTATCAGTGAGTCCACAATGATTTTAATCAACTGAAAGGCCAAAATGTGAGAGGAAATCTGCTCCAATAATCGGTGACTAAATGTCGGCTAGGATTAAGACCCATTGGAAACAAGAGACCAAGGTCAACAGTTAGGGACTGTTGTCCGAATGTGTGGATGACGGTGTTGTTAGCAGCCTGCAATGAAAACTGCGAAGGCTTGAGGTGGTGACACCTAGGAGGCGGGATAACACTAACCTCAGCACCGGTATCTACAAGAAAACGGAGACCACTCGACTTATCGGTGATGTAGAAGAGGCGACTGGGTTGCGGTTGGCCAGCAGCAGTCGTCGCCATTACTGGCTGGCGTTGTCGTTTAACTGTTGCGGCTTCTGTGGGAATTTGCACGGTGGAATACACTTGCGTGCTTTCCCGCCATAGGTACGATGGTACCAGCACACGGTCTGTGGCTGCCGTTCCCGTGATTTGAACCGTCGACGTTGATATGTTTGACGACTATTTGACTGGAGATTGTTGATGATAGAACACATTTTGCTGACTTGTGTGCATAAAAGGCGTAAGGTGTCCTTTACATCTTCGTAATCACTGCTACGCACGATATTTGATGCTTGCGAAAGGTCAGATGATGGTGCGGCCCGTCGATAGGCACTACAGCACAATGATAAAGTCACATAGGGAGGGTCACGTTCCGACTTTGGAGTGCCTTGCTGAGCAGGAGTGTCAATATTATTAGATCTGGAAGTGGACACCGATGTCTGTTGAAGACTAGAACATGCTGTACCGCTTGGGTAGCATTCCATGACTCTGTCGGCATGAGTGGCTAGTTTATCCCAATGAGGTGCTCGTGTCGAGCATAGCCAATACCTGCTGCATGGGCAGGGGAAACTTATCAAGCCAAATCTGTTGGAAAATTGCATCATCCATATGATGACCAGCATGCAAAGAACGCATGTGTCGCATTAGTTGGGAAGGTGTTTGATCGCCAAGTTCGACTTGCGTGAAAAGCTCACGCAGCATTCGGTTGGCCGACTTGGCCACACGATTAATTACAGCATCCTTCAACTGGGTGTATGGCTCCTCAGCAGGGATAGGATCAAGGAGGTCCTCGATGTCAACGGAAACATCTAGAGGAGGTGATTGCACTACGTATGAATAACGCGTGCGTTCACTGGTGATACGGCGCGTTGAGAAAACTGCCTCGATCTGCATAAACCATACGCGAGGGTTGCTTGGCGTAAATGGGCGAAATTTGAAAGAGAGGCTATGGACGTCAAGAGAGTCTGCGTTAGTCTCATTGTCCGGCATAGTAAGTGATATGGTGCGTAATGATAGAAAAGCGCGGTCACCAATTTTGTAGTGTAGACGAGGGTCGAAACTGCTAAGAACCAAGGTGTACAAAATAAATTAACGCTAAGTGGAGAGTTGTGTCTAAACTACAAACGACAAAAGGTCGGCAAAAATGTCAGAGGATTCTTAGAATGCAGACTCACGAAAAACGCAGCTTCTAGATAGCGAGTGTTGTTGAGGATCGTAATAAACTCTGAGCTAGATCCAGAAACCTATGCATCAAGGATGAAGAGCAGAGTCAGGAGTTCAATTGAGACGGTGATCAGTAGAATGCAATCGATAAATTGAAGATCAATTGGTGCACTTGACTGCAAGTAATTGAGAGAGATCAGTACAATCACGATTGCAGCGGTGACATGCAGCAGCGAAAACAGAAGACGTCCAACAGGCCGGTTGAAGCTGGCTGTTGTTTTTTTTTGCTCTTTAAAACAAGGGATCATAAAGATCAGGTGAACAAGAAAGATACAAAGATGTAAATTGTACAAATATCTACATTCTTGAATATCCTGAACTATACTGAACTCAATATGCTGGGCCGTCCTCCATTTGGAGTCATTTTTCTTACAGAATATTTATTTAATTTTAGCCCAGTATTTTAAATTTCTAAGTTAACATCTGAAAGTTTCTAATCAGACCGAGACTTAGCGCATTTTACACGTATATTTCATAACTTGCTCGCGTAGATACCCAAGGTCATCATATTTGTTTAAGTGTTTAAAGTATGATTACATAGATATTCTATATTTCAAATGGATACAAACGACGACAGAATCGCAAAAGTGGAAGACCTGTTAGACCAATATACATTAGATATTTCCAAGTATATTTTGCAAAAGGAAAAAAATAACAATGACATTGCTGCTGTCCAAAGTCTTCCAGTACGACATTATCTTGAGCATCAGCTGGTTCCTGTTTTAATACAGGGACTTCGTTATTTAAATCGTGAAAGGTAAATTAATTTAAATTAACCTTCTGTTGAAGACCCGAGCGACCTATTGAATATCTTGCTGCGTTTCTTTACAAAAACAAGGAACAAAATTGACGTGCGAATTTGTGAAAAACAGGCATACGCCGCTTATTTTCTAAGAAGGAAAAGAAGTGTTTGCAGCTGTTTATTGGTTATATCGTTTGTCAATTTACATTGTAATGATTAAATGGCGATAAATCATTAAATTTGAAAACAATGTGATTTTTGGATTGAAGATACTCTTTTCCCTTTTTCTTTTTCTTATTTTCAAATATCTGAAACTTGGATGCAATATGCCAAATTTGATATTGAGAACGCCAAGGTTTTAAATTTCTTTGTTGAAAAAGTTCTTTCATCACCATTTTATTTGTTACCGTTTCCCTTTTTCATCAAATTCACCAAAAATCTCTTTACTTTGCGTCGCATTGACATTTTATGTTGATTGAGAATAGCGAAGGTAGGTGAAAGAGAAGAGTTGAAAACATTTCTTCCTGTTACTTTTTCATTCTTCGCTCCCATATTTATGGCATTTTTCATGAGATGGAAAAGTTTTTTTTCATATAACTACCAAGTTTGCTATGGATTTCACTTAGGTTGACGCATAAGCTGACCTTTTGTGTCAGTTCATCAAAGAGGCTGTAGCTAAAGCCATAATGGGGTATTAATTCTTGGATGTAGAGCGAAAAATGCTCTCTGAATAAATCTTTCTGTATTTATATATTTTTTTCCAAAAAAAGCCAATATGAATATAAGTTTATAACAAGTCGTAGAATAAACGGAAAATGTTTTCAGTTGCATTTGAAAAATATCAGGGTGCGCAATTACACGTTAGGAGAAAGTTTAGCTAATGTACGAGTCCGCGATTCGGTCCTTGCAAAGAATGAACTATATTTTTAAAGCAAAATCTTAAAAATAGAATTGTTTTTAAGGATGCATGCACACCGACGCTGCAATTAAGCCATTGAATATTTATTCTAGTAAGTAATTTTTGGGGCAATTCTACTTTCCAAAAGAGGACTGCTATAACTTATTTTTTGTGGAACAATTCCTCCTTTTAGTTACTATAACAGCATCCACCCTGTTGACGATTAAACCCGTTTTTTTGAGACGTATGCAAGGTGTCGATAACAGCTTTTACTGAAATTATTTCTTGGATGAAATCCCCTGATTTGGGGCGTCCATGGTAGCATTGACAATGCGGCTTCAAGCTACAAAATAGTTTTGAAAATCAACCTTATAGAAGTTTAAAACGACCGCGCCAATTAACACTATTTGTGGCGCCATAAGAAATTTTCCATTTTTCTCAGATTAATGTACATTTTTCAACGGAATAGGCTTGCATTTTTGCTGAAGTTTTGGAAAGCTTGTCCGGCTTTCCATTTTTAAAGCGCATGCTGTTAATATCTAACAGCGTTTTGAACGATAGGCTGAACTTTTCGGCCATAGACTGATCGATATTTTCCTCTCGAGTGCTACCTTCGCCTCTGTGTGGATGTCTGTGCAGCTTGACGGCCGCTGGAGTTGGGTGACTCCACATCGGTCATGGGTGCTTTTAAGCCTGCTTTCTCTTTCGATGGGTCTGGCGTGGGGCCGTTTTCGCTTATTTGCCTTAGTTCCGGCGTAACGATCTCGTCCTGGTCTTTACCAATATATGACGCATGACTTTATAGGCGGTTGAAAGGGCTAGATGCCTGTTGATAGAGTTGTCGTGTGAATAACACGCCTCAAGCGTAATTCGTTCGGCTTTTAAAGGTTCCGCGGCCTAGAATGGTCGCTCCTTGAGTGTCAAAAGTGTGGCCAGTCTCTCCGATATGAGTCGCAAGCTGTGAATTTCGGGTCTGGTCTTTAAGCCGCCAGTTTGTATTAATGTAGGCGGGTTTGAAATTTTCATCTAGTTTCTCCGACGTTGTTGTAGTCCCCATCGTTACAACATATTCGGTAAACAACTGAGAATTCGGTAGGGGGCAGTCTGTTCTTGGTTGTATAATATGGCGACGAATTGTCGCCTGAGCTCGATGGGCTACGGCATTTTCCAGCCTCTAAAGTCCTGCGACCAGGACGAGCTCATTGCGCAGGAACTAAGGCAAATAAGTGAAGACGGCCCCGCGCCGAACCCATCGGAAGAGGAAGCAGGCTTAAAAGCACCCTCAACCGATGTGGAGTCGCCCATCTCCAGCCGCCGTCAAGCTGCACAAACATCCACACAGAGGTCAAGGTAGTGAACAAGAGGTAAAAATCGAGCAGTTTTAGGCCGACAAGTTCAGCCTGTCGTTTAAAACACTGACCGATATTAGCAGTATGCGAGTTGAAAAGAAAAGCTGGCCAAGCTTTGCAAAACATCAGCAAAAATGCAGGCCCATTTCGTTGAGCAATTTAGACTTATCTGAATTACATCCCAGAACTCTTCCCTTTCTGAATATGACACCTATCTCAGCAGTAGCTTTCATACAGGAACTACAAACAAAAATGTATCTTAATTGTTTTCTTAAAAACGTATTTAATCTCTTGTATCTTCTCAGACCTTAATGAACTCAGTTAGCGTTTACCCTTTAAAATAAAGCATTTTAACTTAATCTGAAATTCGATACGAATATTTGAGCCAAATTTCATCAAGTGCACTACTTATAAGCAACGCATGCAGGTTTTTTGGCTTCTATCTCGTACCTTAGCTGTCAAAATTGGGAATTTTTTGATATTTTTATGTGTGTTTGATTTTTTGCCAATATACTGATACATTTTGTCATTGTCAATGTTGTAGGCTGAATTTGAATTGCCGATTAGAACTGGATTTTCATTTGAATGAACTAATCCATGTATTTTGTTTTAGTTTGATTTGTGTGAAAGGAACATTGTTCATATCGCCTTTATTAAATGTGTTGAAGTTCAATAAAACGCTGCAACCTTTCCACGGGGTCCTGTTAGAGCACATTTGTGATTTTCGCGTTCAGCTGGGTGCTCTCAGCCTTCTATGAAGGAGGCATGACGGGCCATTATAAACCTCTCTCATGGCAATTAAAGAGTTTACTTGGGCACATATGATGGTTAGCTGCCTTAAACCTTTTTACCCTGCATACAATAGTTTTTTGCAATTTTACTTTCCACGATCTGACCCCATGTTTTACGTGCCCATCTCATCCACATATTTCTTCGTACTCTGACCATAATAACGTGGCCAATGTGATTTCCGACCGTGTATTTTGATGGTGTGGCCGGTGCATATATAACACCGTCAATGCTTCTAATTGACTCTTATGCGATGGTTCCAACTTAATGCTTCAGCTACCTTTGCCATTATCTAAAAGGGTTGAGTTTTGAACCACTAGGTTATATTGTTCGCTAAAGGGAGATACGCCTGTTTATGAAATTGGTTAAAAACCCAATCAGTTGACTAACTTCCCAAGAGATCTACTTCTTCACACTGTTAGTTAAGTAGAGGAATAATAAGTTAGTGATTTGATATTTTTACATCCGTATAATAACTTTCATTAGGAGTGAGATCAATTACTCATATAAACCTAGGTTTATATGAGTAATTGACCTCACAGCTGTTTACTTTCAAAATTCACACTTGCACGGACTTGATTTTTATGTTCTCATAGAATAGTTAGCTCGCCTTTTGAACTGTCTTCTGAAAATGCAGAAATCCTTTGTGAATTTGTGAATTTTTAAAGCTCAATGCATTTGTTAAATTCGTTTCCATTCCCCAACCATGCTTACTTCTTAGCGCAGATTTGGTGCGAATTTGTTTTACGGTAAGGATGTTTTTCATTAAAATCTCACCTGACAAAATACAGCGGCTTTTAATGTTTGTCTCTCCTCGAAGAGATCTAAACTCATACCTATTGCAAAACAAGTTTGACGACACTATAAATATGCCTTAGAGCACACTTAATTAGCATTTTTTAAGAACTCCAATTTTGGCGTTGTTTAACATGATTTAACCCTGAAAACAAAAACCATGAGCTAACTTACTTGCTTCGTAACAGGCACTTATGTTACGAGGAGTGAGACTTCTAGACAAGTAACATGGCAAATTCAATGAGGTTGAAACTGGAAAAATATGCTACTATGCTGCTCAGCCAATGCTTGCAGGGTGATGGCTGAATTTTCAGATAAAAAGGGTTGGTGTTGCGTTCGCGTTATCAATGTTGACGAGGGAGACTAGGATAAGGGTGTATTAGCTTGTTGGGTTCTTTCGGTGCTTATCTTATTTTCAAATATTAGGACTGGCATTATAAAGGTATACAGGTTTTGGCGCAGCGATGTCGAGAATATTAGAAAACGCTTAAGTCTAGTAGTTTTTTATTTCTACTTAACAGCAATGAGTAGCGATTATTTAATCTTGCAATAATGAACTTGGGGGAACACTGGGCGCCTGATTCCTTTACTCCTTTGGTTGCCCAATTGTGGCCGAGAAGTTCAAAAACAATACCCTTGTTTCCATCACAGATGCGCTTCGAATATTTGCCTCTGCACTGCGAGGATCTGAAAGTTGAAGGCAAGATCATTTTCTATAACCACTCGCGCTGAAAACGGCAGTCCAAGTCGCAAGATGCGCTCAGAGAGGGAGATTATATCTAGCTGAAAATGGGTTGGCAGCACGTAGCTATTTTTGCCACTCGCTGGCGTTTTGGAACGACAAATCAAAAGATCAGAGATCGCTGACATATGCAGTACAGAGTATGATCGTGGTAGACTAACGCAGTTGATCTTAATCCTGTCTACTGAGTATAAGTGAGTTCACTTGCTTTTGCGTTTGCTCGGCCACACGTTAGACGTCTGCACAGTAGTCCAAGAAGGGGTTCAAGGTCCTAGCCGGAGGTTTTAACCCGGTTTCAGTCTGGCGTTTGGTCAAATAGCTACCAGATGCAGCACGGCCTCACATCTTGTAGTGGCTTTTAAATCTACGTCTTTGACGATTACGCTTATCGATTATTGGTTGCTCCTCACCAGGTGACCGCTTGCGAGGACTGTGGCCGGTTGCCAATGTAACCTCTCTAGTCCAAGCCAGGCGGCTTGACACCACTTCCACCTTGTCTTGCTTATCACAGGCAAGAAGTTGTGGCGACCTCCAGCGACCCCCACGGATTACGGCACCAGTGACAGTCTTCGGCTAGATGACACCGTTACACTAATCAATATTTAGCTCTTCACTGATTGGCCGAAACCGTGCATGGCTCGGGCGCACGCACGCACGCACCTCGCACCTGATCTGATAACAAACGGCTGGTAATCGGCTTGGTTGAACAATTGCTGCCACTGCTTTATGCGTCCCCATGCTACAGGGAAGATTGTCCTACGAAGGCAATCTCTCTCGCCTTTGACTTGAACCTCGACAAGGGCGTTAGCTGATGGTTCAAATGACAAAATTTTTATCTCACTGGCAAAAGAGGACAGGATTCAAACCTGGGCCTGGACTATGCCTATTAAGCGAGAATAGGGACCTACCTCCCACTACTTCGGGTGTCTTCCGTTAGATTCCAGAGAGACTAGAATTAAATTTAGGGATTAATGTTTAGTTTACACAGTTAACGTTGATTGTGGCATAAAGTTCAAGTTTAGCGTCAGGATTAAGATTAAGATGGATGTTAAGTTTAAGGATAGGCAGAGGGTTTGTGTTGAGTTGAATGTTGAGATTAGGGCTCGCTGATGCGAAGAGGTTCCCTTCGTGGAATTCTGCACAAGGGATTCCTCTTCCCCTGTCTTACAATTTTCCTTTTCACGACCTGAGGACGTCCGATAAACCAAAGATGTTTTTAATAAGGAGGTTTTGCGAGCTTTGAATAATTCATCTGCCCCAGTTGGGCATAATGGGGAGACATCGGTGGGGTTCAAACCCACGACAGCAAGGGGACGGCTTTAGTAAAATCAACACCCTAGTTACTTGAGTTAAGAGGCTCCATTGGGAGCCGTGCGTTAAATCACAATTGGGTCAAGTTACCCGCCAAGCCTACTGCAACGTATTGAAGCCCCATTGCAGTGGTGGTGTGAGCGCCTGGGACTCATTGATGTTTTTAAGTACTACGAATAAAACAAAAGACTACATAAGCACGATAACAAGACCGCTTAAATTACCAGATAGATGAGATTTATAGGAGACTGGGTCTCCTCAAAAGCCGAAGCATGAAAACTGCAATCTGAAAAACATTCTGAACCAGAGAAATTTTTAGGACTAATAGCACGGATGTATTAAAAATGTTTCTAATGCAAATAGCGCGCTCTAATGCATCTTTCGGCATCGTACAGATGGCCATGCGGAAAAGCCTTCGCCCCAAAAAGACCTGCGTGGGAGATGCGCTGGACTAATTTTATGGTCCGATTGACTCACGCCACGCGATATCGGGTTGTGCTGAAATCGCGTGAACCGATAACTACTGTCCTACATGCCTTTGATGCACTCGTTTGATGCAGACCTTCACACCACGACAGCCACTGCGTCCAATTTCCTCACCCGTTGGCTAAGAGGCCTGGACGGTCAACTGGAGCATAGGAGAAGGGAGGGAGAGTGAGACCGACGCATGGGGACTCCACCCACATAGCACATCCTTTATCATTAAAACATCTGCCGCATTTGAAGCTCCAACGAGGTACTTAGTATCGAGGCTTGCAGGGTTGCCAACTAACAGCACACCCCGGTCCTTCTCAGTAGAGTCTGGTTAGAGTTGCTCCTTAATGTCACCTTTACTGCAGTTTCACGCAGGTGAGCTCTGTACCTCTTTCTTGTAGCCAGGTATATATCGAGTGAAGATCCGGTCGTGTGTGGCACACGTAGATAGACTGTTTAACTTTGTTGTATGCCGCATTTGAGTACACCCTCGGTCATCTTGACTTTGTTTGCCCATCAGAGCAGGGAGGTTACGGTAGATGCCACACGTTGACTGTTGTCACTTATGACAGTCGAACTAGATTCTAGTCCCACTTGAATGGAAAAAAACTTCTTTTTGGTGATGAGACCCTTGTTCCTTTTTCCCCTTAAGCGGTTCTTCAGTACACAGATGGCCCGAGTTACGTGAAAATGTCAACATTTGTCACTGCCTCATGGAAAAGTATGCCTCTTTTGATAGTTGCTTGGCCACCGATCTTGGCAGCAGCCCTGTGGTCAGTCTGTAAATGAATTGAATGTCAAATTAGTTTTTTTACACGGGCTGAGTAAGGATGCGTTCTATGACTGCCAAACCAGGATACGTGGCTTTGCGCTAAATTTCAAAAATAATTATGCTGAGGATTAAGGTCAGGGTTTGGAGTTACGTTTTAGTTTTAGGTTTAAGTTTGACGTTAATGTCTGAGTTGGGATTAGGGACATAATTGAGCAAAGGGTTAAGATTATTATCGTATTAACTGCAGGGTTTACGATTAGGGTGGGGATAGGGTAAAGACAAAGGTGGCCGCTAGCGCTAAGACACGGGTCTATATACTCTTCTCGAGACCACCTATTTGAAGCGGGCAGGGCGGTTCCTATTACCATGTCCTGTCTAGGCGGCCATACAAGGCATCGCTAACCAGGTCTGGCTGAGCCTCGTAGTTCATACGTCTTCGAGAAGGCAAAAGCTGCAGCAGTGAGTTAGCCATAGCCCACTATTCAGGACGCACGGTTGTTGAGGACTGGCCAAAGTTACGTGCTTACAATGAACTACGAATAGTTGAATGCTCACTTAGGCAGCTGCCCTATTTGCTCGGGGTTAAAATGCTGACTCATTTACAAATGGCTTCTTCCAAATCTGGGCCCACGTCTTCATTTTGTAATTTTAAGGATATTCACTAGCATGATTCGATTAAGGTCCAGTTTGTCCGGCTTTCTTACCACATGTGTGTGGTTATCGACTTTAAAACGTCCGTTTTCGTCTGAAACCGAGGATGAGTCTGTTGATTTCGGGGTCAGTTTTGCCCGCTAATTAGGTCTTTGTTCTGCAGAATTCCCATGTTTCAATTGAAACCTCGGTTGGAAAACACATGTTTTCGGTAATTTATCATCAGGCGGTTACAATTACACGGGGAATGGGATCATGAGATATGTGCAGAATTTATGAGTGTCTTGTGTGTATGTGTGTGACACTCTCGGAGTGAAGGGGTACTAGTTAGGGGTAGCACCACACAGATAGCATTTGGTCGCTCCATTTGTCTTGTACAGGTGGTGAATGCTCATGTGGCCGTCTCTAACTGGTACCCAGCCCTCACCTGGGGCTCCTCGAAGTTGGGTTATTCCCAGCGGCCACTACCCGGGCGATCGTCTCGACCGGTGGGCTAAACCAGGTGAGGGTCTCCGGTTTTGTGTGTGCCTCCACACCCGGTATGTCTGACTCCCGAACTTACCATCTCCCCCCTCTCAACAAGTCCTACGGTGGGGGCGACAGCCACCCCGTAGGTGGCCCGAGCTTACTCGGGTCGTTCTCCCACTAAAACAAATCCGTGACCCATAGTAAAGATCGGCAGCCGTCTGGGATGTCCAAGCAGCCTATTTGGGGACAGCACTGCTTGCCTCCTCGCGGAGGAAGGGGCTAGAAAAGATTCCCTAAACAAATGCTGGTTATCACGTCTTCTGCAGCCGGCCGCGCCTCGCAGATCTCAAAATACGCGGTCGTAAAACTAAAACAAACAACAATACCCCCGTCCCCATCCCCCTCGCCATACCCTCCAGGCTGCTCGAGTGAGTCCACTCACACTAGCAGCCTGGAATGTTCGTTCCCTTTTAGTTAATCCTAGGAGCAACCGGCCGGAACGGAGGATGGCGCCAGTCACTCGGAAACTGGCGCGCTACAAGGCGGACATTGCTGCGCTCAGCGAGACCCGATTCTCTGAGCAGGGTCAGCTGGAGGAGGTAAGTGCCGGCTACACCTTCTTCTGGAGCGGCTGGCCAAAGGCAGAGCGACGCGACGCTGGTGTTGCCTTTGCTATCCTAAACGACATCGTGGGACGTCTGCCCTGTCTGACGGAGGGTTTCAATAATCGCTTAATGATCCTCCGTCTGCCTCTTTGAGGAGACCAGTTCGCCAGCATCATCAGCGCCTACGCTCCCCCAATGACGAGATCTGATGCGGTGAAGGACAAATTCTACGGGGACCTGCACGCCCTGCTGGCGACTGTGCTGAAGGTGGACAAGTTAATTGTCCTTGGTGACTTCAACGCCCGCGTTGGGACGGACCACGCTGCCTGGCAGTGAGGTCTGGGTCCTCACGGTCTCGGTAGCTGTAACGATAATGGCCTACTTCTTCTGCGTAGGTGTGCGGAATACCATCTCCTGCTGACCAATCCCTCCTTCCGCCTTCCGACGCGGGAGAAGCCCACGTGGATGCACCCACGGCTGCGGCGCTGGCAGCTGCTGGACTATGTTCTCGTCCGGAGGCGAGATCGACAGGATGTGCTGGTAACCGAGGCGATCCGCGATGCCGATGGTTGGACAGATCACCGCTTCGTCATCTCCCAGATGAGGCTCCGACTGCAACCTCGACGAAGGCCCCAAGGTAAGAGGCTGTCAGGTAAGTTAACTACTCTTTTGTTATACTTGCCTGCTCACTGTTTTGATTTCAGCAACCAAATAACCCAGAAACGGGAGAAACTGAATGCTCCAGATAATAACGGCACCGTGGAAACATGATGGGGCCAACAGCGAAATGTCATCCAGTCCACCGCCCTCGAAGTCCTCGGACGCGCACACCGTCGACACCAGGGACTGGTTTGACGACAATGACGCCGACATCAGAAACTTACTCGCGGAGTCACATGAATCAGCCAGATTCTCCCTTGCTGATTGCAGAGTCCGTTGAGGGATTTCAAAGGTGGAAATATATGTCCAGATCATCCTCGGTCCATTGCGGTTCGAACCAAGGAAGAACGTTCATACACCTCATGGACGACGGTCGCCAGGTCCAGCTGATGCGAACACTCACGGTGTCACCAAGGTGTGCAAATAAGTTAAGCAGCGAAGACCTCGAGGACCCCAGCATGGGAACAATGGGAGAATGCAAGCCCTCGAACGAAAATAACAAACATAAAGAAATGTTACTCAAATATAGCTAGTAGTATCACAAATGTCTTATTTTATGACGTCACACTTGCAGCTTTCAGTTAGTGTTGTAGCTCGCACCATTATATCGATCTAACTTGCGCTTAAAAACCTCCAAGGAGTCCGACATAACAACATCCAGAAGAAGACTATTCCAAACTTCGACTACCCTTTTGGAGAAGAAGTACTTCCGAGTGTCTAGCCTTGCTCCAATCACACGCAATTTGAGGGGATGACCTCTCAAGTTCGTTGTTTTTGCTAACTCGAAGAAATCCCCTGGGACGAGACAACAGTCCTGGATACGTAGTATGCGGGATGTTAGTATCAGGTCCCCCGAAGCTGTCTATAGTGCAAGGGAAAGAGATTGAGACTCGACAGCCGTGTTTCATAAGGCAGTGAGCCATGTCCAAGGACAAGTTTGGTTGCTCGCCTTTGGACCTTTTCGAGGATGTTGATGTCCTTCGCCGCCCAGGTTCTCCAAGCTTGGATAGCGGACTCCAACTGTGGCCGCACGAATGTTCCGAAGACTTTAGCGAAGCAGTCGGTAGTGAAGGCTGCAAAAGCTCGTTTAACGAGGTACAGAATCGACATTGCTGACTTCGCTACCTTTGCGCAATGTAGGGAGGGTTTAAGCGAGGGCATGATCCAGACTCTAAGGTCCTTTGGACATCCACTTCTTTCAATGGAATGCCATTTAGACTGTAAACCGTACGGTTCGATGGATTGCTTTTCCCGACTCGTATGATGTTACACTTGCTCTCATTAAACGGCAAGAGCCAGTCATTTGACCATTTCTGGAGTCGATTTAAGTTTGCCTGCAAGTTCTCTTCATCAGCCGCAGTTTGAATGACGCGCCAAAGTTTGAGATCATCGGCAAACATGGCAATATCGCAGTTCAGTTCGTTGGCACAATCGTTGATGGAGACAATGAACAAAATAGGGCCAAGAACAGAGCCTTGGGGAACACCACTCTCAACCTCAACTTTAGTCGACTGTTTGTCGCTGATATGGACCGTTTGTGAGCGGCCAGTTAAGAAGTTTTCTATCCATGTCAGAAGTCTACCTCTTAGCCTATGCGGTTGAGTTTATAAAGAAGTCGATGGTGCAGCACGCTATCAAAAGCCTTTTTGAAGTCTATATAGACTGCATGTACCGTATTTCCACTATCGACCACTTCAGTCCAACGTTCTTAACAGTAGAGCAAATTTGTGACGCAGGATCTACCTCTACGGAAACCGTGCTGGGCTTCGGATAGCAGATTGTTTGAAGAACTGCATTAGTTGTTGCTTAATTATTTTTCCATGATTTTGCAGCAAACTGAAGTTAGGCTGACCGGTCGATAATTGTTTGCAGAGACCCGGCTTCCACCCTTATAAAGAGGCATAATCCATGCGGATTTCCAGTCGGCTGGTAGACTTCCGGTCTGGAAGGATGTTTGGAAAAGCGTAGAGAGTGGTTTTGCCAACTCTCTTTCGAGCTCTTTCAACAGCTTGGCAGGTACTTCATTGGGACCCGGAGACTTAGATTCCTTTAACCCCAAAAGTTCCTTGAGGACAGTAGTCTCGGTGAAATTAACAGTCTCGACTATTGTATCCACTTAGAAGCCATCGGTAGGGTGATCGTATCTCGTTTTCTTTGTGAAAACCGACTGGAAAAATCCGAAAGATGATCAGCTTTCGCACCGTCTTCAGTAAGGTCTATGCCCTCGGCGGTCCTCAGCAGGGGTATCGGATCCTTGTTCCGTGTATTCTGCCTGAGGTAACCGTAAAAAAGTTTCGGGTTCACGGTGGCCCGATTCAGCAGGTCCACTTCGAAAGCCTGTCTTGTTCTAAAAATAAGGCCCTTGACCCAATTTCTCTGCATTTTGTACGTATTTAGAGATGCAGGAGTTCCATCCGTAAGCGATTTTTTCGACAAACTCCGCTTTTTGTTTACTTCGATTTTTAAGGCCTGCGTAAGCCATCGCGGTCTGTTGGTTTAACTTTTTCTCAAAATCGGACAGTGATTTTTGATGAGCCTGTGCAGTGTGTCCCGGAACGTTTCCCAGTCCTCGGTTATGTTTCCAAAGAATAAAGGTTCCCACTGAGTGCGCATGAGTTTGGCCCTCATTCTACCGAAATCGCCTTGCCATATATTCCTTCTGATTGTTGTGGGTCTTGCTAGTATAGAAAATAGTGAGTACTCCCATCGCAGTACCACGTGGTCACTTTTGCCTAGCGGCGGTAGACCTGACACTTCGTCGATGCTGTTGTGCGACTTCGTGAGAACTAGGTCCAGGCAATTGGCCTGTTGTCCTTCGCACACCCTGGTTGGAAAAGTGACGTGCTGTGTGAGACGTAGCCTTAGCGTCATCATCAGAAAACAACCGTCAAAGGCTAGATCAGAACTATGTGCGCAGGTCGAGCTCCAGTCGATGTGAGGCGCATTGAAGTCACCCATGATCAGGATATCCAACCGTGTAGCAATCTTTTCAAGCTCCTCTAGCAGGTAAGCATCGGCTACGGGGTCTCTTCTCGGTGGGTGGTAGACTGTCAGGACATCTAGACTTGATGTACCTGGCACTTTTACGGAAAGCCATATCGCCTCGGAAGTAGACGCGAGTTTATAAGTTTTGTCTAAAACTGTAAGTTCGCTTTTTACGTATGTGAGTACGCCACCTGCTTGACGCTCTTTCCTGTCTTTTCTAAAAAGTTGGTAGCCAGCCATAGTTACCTCTCGGTCGTCCACGTTTTGGGACAACCAAGTTTCTGTTACGGAAATTATATCTGGAGATAGATCGCAGACATGAATCTTAAGCTCGTCGAGCTTTGATAATATACTCTGTGCATTGGTGTACAGGAATGTTAGTTTTCGGTTTGCTCGGAAATTGCTAACAGTCGGGCGCAAGCCCCTAGTTACTGGGCCAACTGCGTGGTAATCCGGAACGGGCCTCTCCAGGGGGAGAACAATGGACGATGGATCACTTGGTTGTTGTAAATAACCAAATTTCTTTCCCCCTCGCTGAGCCGCCGTCTTAGTTCGAGGAAAAGTTGATGGCGTTTGTTCCGCTCCGCAGGTGAGAAGTCCTGTTGAAAAAAAAACTCCAGGGTTTTGAGTTTTTTTAACTTAAAGCGCCTCGACAGAATGAGACTGGCTTCCTGGCTACTGGTCAAGGTAACTTTTAGAGGCCTAGGACGTGTTGATTCAGATTGGCTTTCGGGCCATTTTCCAAGGCGGCAGGCTTTTTCCAGTTCAATCGACGCATAAGGTTCCACCATATTGTTCAGGATTTCATGAAAGTGGTTCATGTCTTCAGAATATCGGTCTACTGGAGTCGCAGCTGTTGATTCAGGGAGTCCCTGTATTATGAAACTTTTTTTTCTGTCCGTGGCATTTTTTGTAACTAAGACGCTGTCTTCCACTATCTGGTGGGAAGGTTTCACGTTGCGCACTGGTGATGATGGAGGGGATGCTGATTGGCTTTGTGTTGGCTTTGATCCGGTTCTTTAGGTTTCGGCGAATTCCACGGGTTCGACGATTTTGAATCGCAGGTGGTAGTTTCGGTTGGGGAATCGATTCCACTGCTTGTGCTTGGTCTGAGAATCTCAGTAGTTCCTGTGGCGGAAAAGGCAATGGTCAAAGCCCCGTGTTCGAGCTTTTTAGGAATCTTTCGCAGTCGGTTGTCCATTGGCTTTTTCCTTCTTGGTGTCTGTTTTGCGTTTTGGACGGCTTTTTCGGTTTTAGGCGAACTATTTTTGTCCTGCGCCGTTGGTACTTGTTGTTCGGTAGCCGTAGCAGCTGTCGAAGTTGTTGTTGGGATACCCTTTGATCGAGAATCAATGGTTTTGCTTCTGGTAAGTCGTTCAGTGGACTCCTGAGTGAGAGAGAGAGTTAGAGAGAGTTACGCTTTATTTTGAAATTAAAATTCCAAAACTTTCAGCAAAAAATGTCCTCCATTCACCGTGAATAAGGTTGGGAACACAAGCCACACAAAACCGGAAGATCACAAACAAATGGTCAAAGATTGCACATATCAACCTCATAAAGAATCATTCTTGAATGCGTCGCAAAATATCGACCAAATTGGACTTCTTTGAAAACTGTGCCAGCGTCGTGCGCTGATGACCTCATTTTTGTTGTTCAAAAAAACAAATAAGGTTAAGAATCGGTATAAAATGGGTCAAATAGGCTAACCGACATAGATATAAGAAATTTCACATGCGAATGGAGAGCGGAAAAGATGGCGGCTCAATTTCAAAAGCCCGCCTGCATCTACTGCTTGAGAGGTGCCTTTTAGCGCAGATTTTATTTGTCTTATCTCATCCTCGAGCTGGTTTAGCTTCATGGACAGTTTTTGACAGCCTCCACAAATGGCAGTGTTGTCAATATCGTGCATATCAATTTGAGAGAGCGCTCGTCGCCGTGATGAGGTGATCGAGTGGTTAGCGAGCGTCGCCATCGCGTTGGTGGTCGCGGGTTCAATCCCGGCTTGCGGCATGGCTTTTTGAATTCATGTGTGGTGACTTAAGAAGTAACGGGTGGCTAGGTGTAGGTTTACACTATCAGCGCTTTTACACAAGCAGTATATAAATTATCTACTCCGCCTTTTTTGCAAATTAATGAAATCCCCCGAACGTTCTTAACTACTTCTGCTAGTGGAAGTTGTTAAAAGTATTTGTTATAACGAGTTACTCGATATAAATTGCACATTCAATTAGACAGAATATGGATACTGAACGACTCAGCCTGTTTTGTAGATACTCCTCAGAAAGCCTGACCAACAGTTAGAGCCTGGATTGGACTGGTAGGTTGTGTAGGCCAAGCCAAGATTTCCGGCAGGTTGCTCTATTTGGAGAACTGTCCTAGTCGAACAAAAGTCCTCAGAAACCCTGGAGAGCCGTCAGAGAATGGATTGGACTGGTAGGTTATGTATGTATGTAGGTTTCTGCAACCAAGCCAACTTAAGGACGCATCAGCAGTCCGCTCTCTTGTCTGTTCAAAATGCTGGCTGTCCTCTAAGCCTTCTCTGTCCAAATTAAACTTGAGACAAACAATGACCCAACAAGGTTCTGGTAGGGGTAAATTACTTGTAAAGAGTGCAATCTGGTTTCGCTATTCACCCTTTGGCTCCCGTGAGTGATTGAAGGAGGTAACTGACGTTGCCGACTGAAGGGAACCTGATTTGGCAGCAAAGTTGGAATATGCGCAATCATGTTTCATCCTGCTTAGCTGCGAAAACGGCAGTTAAGTTGCTTTCTGCCCTGCGCGACTAACTTAGCGTACTGAAATAAAGGCACTAGTCTGCTGCCAACTTAGTCGACCGTCGAAGCGACCTTCATTGACCAATCGCCATTTACCACCACCACCACCTCTATAACTAGGCATGGCTAACCGAGGATCAGAAGTAACAGCCCGGAGGACATTTTTGTTTTCTTTTGTTTAGTTTCTTTAGGCCTGAGAGATCAGATCGCAGCTCAATCGTTCCCAAGTACCCTATTTATTGTTTTATTTTCATTTTTGAGTAATAATAATAATAATAATAATTTAATCCCACTTCCGGCCTATGTACTAGCTGAGAGTGCAGACCCATTTCTCGTCTATTTTCCCTTGATTCATGATGCAGGTGTAGCTCCTGGGTGGTTCATCGTTTCTGCGTTTTTAGCTGGTATCGATGCTGAGAGCTCATTAAATCCATTTATGTGTCTTAACCGGCAGAACACAGGGAGACTGGGATGTCAATTTCAGGCTTACTAGTCATAAAATACCACCAGTGTCACAGCCGAGCTATGAGCCCGTGTCCAATGAGCTATCGAGAGCTTACGCTCAACTTTCTACCTATTTCAGTTGCGGATTTTTGACGGCAACTTTTCCCTGAGGTTGAGCCGACCATCCGCAGACGTATTATTGTTATGATCAGCTTAAGTTATTAGGGAGACCCTTGCCGCTACGAGCTTCTATCCCGGTTCTGTATAAAGAGAAGCAGTGAGACGTAAGATGGGGATTTAGTGTGTTCTGTACAGATCTAGTGGCGAAGGGGTGGGAAGAAGTTAGCAGCCGAACGAGGGCACGTCCAGGTACGCAAGGGCAGCCTCCCAAAATGTGAAACAGTGGCAAGGCTATGTGTGAGTCCGCCTTGAAGGCGATTAACCGGTTTGGACAGCCGGGATTGGCCGAGAATCCGAAAACCATCGGTGCACACTCGCAAGTTGTCGCGAGAGTTTCAGCGTTGCAACATGTGCATGGAGTTGGGTCACGCCAACATCGTCTGTGCATTGTCTCCAAAAAATCCCTCGACGGACGCTGAGTCTGCACAAAGTACACCATAACCCTATCGAGTGTAAATGGAGTTGTGATGGGCGGTTGAACAAGGAAATAGGTACTCTCCCCGTATTGCAGGCGGCCTTGCACAAATTCCATGGGGAAACCGATCGATATTGTTTTTTTCAGTGACGGATCCTAGATGGACAAAGCTCAGGCGTATAAACGCACCTCGCGCCGCAGATAATAGCATCAACGGTTGACTGTCGTGCTGGATGAACAGTTGTTGTCGCTGTCTTACGAGTTGCAGGTACTCTTGTGGACACAGTAAAGTTTTTCATATAACTCATCCTCCATGGCTAATGATTTAGTGATCTTCGAGTTGCTGATTCATAGAACCACGAGCTGATCATCTTTAAGTTTGCTGATAGAAGTGAACAGGCGAGTTTTAGAAAGCCGTTAAGGAGGAGAAGATGCAATTTCTGGAAAAAATAATTTATTTGCCTGACATTTTGGATTCTCACTCAAATCCATCAATAGAGACAATGGCAGATAAGGGTGATAGAGACGCCAGGTATGCAGCTGCTAATTGGAGAAAGCATGGGATTGAGTGGCCACTACTAAATATAACTACTGCATACCTAGTGCTTCTATCACCCTTATCTGCCACTGTCTCTGATGATTGGTTCGAATGGGAATCCGAAACTAAATCCCAATAAACTTCCTAGTCAAACGATTGCATCTTCTCCTGCCTTTCATTTTGCAAGAAACTTGGGTAAGATAGCGTATATGGCCCCTTATATTCTTTAATAATATATTTTACCTACTTATATTTTAAGTAGGTAGGTATCATTACTTTTTCAGGTTAGAGACTGTAAAAAGTGGTATGAGGTAACCAGAACTCAACTCTGATACTGACAGTTTACCTCTCACCGCTAAAGCTGGCCCATTCTCTAATCCTAGTACTTGCACAGAGTACTTGCACAGCTAATGTTTGTGTTAATTTTATCCTCATCCTAGGGGTTCAGGTGGAGTTTAAGTGTGAAAGTAGGGGGTTAAGTTAGGTTTCAGGTTTAAGGTTGGAGTGAATTTTAGGCTTAATATTGTAATTAGGAGTTTGGATGAGTCCATCATTGATGTGCTTCGAATAAAAGCCCCGGAAAAGTATGTTCAGACTGGCTGGCATGTATCGCTCCTCCATAATGACTGCCACCCGATTGCGTAATCGTTAATCAAATTCTCTTACTGAAAGTTTACTGCTGGCTGGCATGCACTCAGCTTATGTTAACAAAACTGGTTGGTATTTTCTTTGCATATTCAATGTCCTTCGTTACGAGATTCGTAAGGCTGCCAAAATGCATTCTCAGTTCGAAAGAGCGATTAAGCTTTTTGATTTCCTCTGAAATTAATTGCTTACTTGGAGTAAATCAGACTAGTTGAAGGTTTATAGACGTAGACGGAAAGTTTTTCTGAATAGTTGGAGCGACTTCTATCAGCCACAGTGGCATAAGCGCGTAATATTCAGTATATAAAGGGGTTGCAGGATGCATCATATTGACAGCACAAGTACTACTTCAAAGTCCAGACGCGTGGTTCGCTGGTATTCTATCGCTATGTGACATAGTTGTGAGGGGTCCGGCTCACTAGTAGATTCTCAGCGTTTCCTGTGTGCTTTCTAAAACGTGTTGCTCTGTAATTCCCTCGGAAATTAATCGCCAAATTGGGGTAAATCAGTCTGTCTGAAGCCTTATGAATGTTCCATGAAGAATATCGGACAGATTATCTCGGGCAACTGTGTGTCTCTCTGGTCGCAATTTCTTTTGATAAATTAGACCTTCAATAACAGAGCCATCCAGTTTCGTTTCTTTACTGATAATACTCTTTAATTGGAGCTTTTTTACGCACACATTCCCATGCTTACTCTCGCTACCAAAACTCTGTCCTGTTAAATTGTGAAAATTTATCAAAAAGCAATTATTTAATCATTTGAAAGCAAAGTGTTTACTCGGTACAAATACAAAAGGGCAATCAATTCCTCTATGAGAATTATGTCACTTTTAGCAGGGAAAATATGCGTGAGTGATAGTACAGTACCGGTTGTAGCCAAAATTTTCCTTGAAGTACCAACATATGGATTTAGGCGGTCCGATTTCATAAAGTCGGGAGTAAGGCAATGCAGCTCAAAAAATGAAGGTTGTTCTTACAGATAGTCACGAAATGACCTTCTTACTAGTTCAATGTGACCAATGGGGTCACACACATGTGTTGAATCAGACTGACGACTAATCGTGCATAAGTAGCATACGTAAAATAATAGATGGCAAACCGAGGCCACCGTCAATCAACCAGATTCAACTTTATAGATGAATGGCCTCCGTGTGATATATCGATATTCTTGATCAGAACTAATAGGAAAAGAAGTCCGTGACACAGCGGTAGCACATTTGACCTCAAAACACTCGCTAACAAAATAATACTTCTTCAAATTCCAGATTATCCCAACCTGGGATCGAGTATGGCTGGCTGGGGACGGCTACTAAGCCATTCTGGTGTCCTCAAGGTTTCTTCTGGTAGTAAAGGTCATATATAAAATAATTTATTAGCTTTATAGACCTGATTACCTGAAAATGAACATTATAATAGTTTGTTTGCTTGCAGGGTGTGAAAATGCTATTGTTTAAAATCATGGGGACTTAGTAAACGCTCGGATTTTGGGTTTTGACATGAGAAGATCGCCAGGTCAGTCATGTGAACCCTTCTTGTCTTCTTAGCGCCCCTGTAGCCTCCGCAGACCATCACTGGTGAGGGAAAATTAGAGCCGAAACTTGAACCGATTGGCCTTGCAAAAAAGGCCTACTTCTAAAAATGAGCTTAACACAGTAACGGTTAGGGACCACTTTTGCTTCTAATTGGCTCCACGATGCGGCTAGCCAATTCCATTGGTCCTTAAGGAAAATCTGGTTAGCGTCATCTTTGGCAGACACTTATCATCGCAGGGGCAAACTTATTCTTTCCTCTGCTTTTCTTCTCCACCCTCTTCCCTTCTTCAGTAAGAAGAATGACACCCCTAAATCGCCCAGTCACAAAAAGGGTGAACTGTGGAGGGTGATGTGGTTGTTCGGGTGCAAAGCCCATTAGTAGGTGACGTCACGGTGAAGACTCCCCCTGGTGTGCTAATAGTGGGCGTAGTCTCAGCGCTGAGCGTGCCGCGAACACTTTCAGTCAGACTTCTAGGGTAAAAGGATGTTAAGCCTATCAGATTGTCCCCCGTTAGCTTGCCTTATCCTGCGTTATTTACGGTGCCTTTCGCACACATTTGCCGAGAGGGAATTTAAATACGAGAATGGAAATTAGTGACCGTTTCACCCCAATTAGCTGACTGTAATTTCAAACATTTGAGTCCGTTGTCCATTATTAAAGTCATTATCTTGGAAATACCAATTGAACTTTAGGCATATTACATTGGGCAGGTCAAGATTGTCAGTTTTTCGGCTGCCTCTTTTGTCTACTCTCTGACGATGGGCTGCTCTGTACGAGTGGCACGGTGGATAAAAGCATAGGAAAACCCTGGCCACTATGACCTTCAGGTCCGGTCTCAACGAAAAAGAGGAGTTGGACGCCAGTTGAGAGGAAATTGTTTTCTGTACAGAAAGATTTAAAAAACAGTTTGGCAGCCGGACGAGGGCACATGTCGAGCGCCGCGAGCGCAGCGCCTCAGTTGCGCAAGCGCCTGTCCATGTCGGCCTTGAATTTGACTGGTCGATTTGGAAAGCCGTGATTGGTCGAGTACCAGACCACCACCTTTGATGCGCATGTGCGAGTACTGCGGTCGTACACGCGTGTGTGGCGCTCGTTACACGCAGTCCTTCGTGCTGCGTCAATCGCTGGGTCGAATGCCGTCATCTGGGATATATGGAAAGGAAACTAAGGCAAGGATCTAAAAGGCAATTCCACGGAGAAAGAGGGTAGAGGGACCTCCGTACAACGGGGAGGGTGATAATATTCTTATTAGCAGTATGGCAAATGAGTGAGGAAACTGACGGAGTCTGATAAAGCCATTAATAATATTCACATTTCTCGTTGACGTTTGTTTTATTACTCCAATGAGGTGCTGGAAAACACGCATAAAAGGAAATATAAAAATTGGAGGTGTGCAAACGGGTGGAAAATATGAAATCCAATGTTATTGGCTAAAGAAGATTGGATTGGGTAATACGGTCTGCAGCAGGCAAAATTACTCCTAACTCTAACCTTCATCTTTAACTTAGCCCTAACTTATCAGTTAAGAATTTGCTTAAGCTCAGCCAAAAACATGTCTGTCTAAATCAACTAAGCAGACAGGTTATGGTAAAAAAATTACGAACTTGCATGTGAGAGCGTTGCCGGGAACAGGTCGTCTGTGACATGCGTAGTTGGACTATCTAGCTTCACCAGACACTGAGTCCACGTCCACCTCTGGTCATCTGGGTTTTTTCTCGCCCTTAGCTTCATGTGTGCAGGAGAAGGGAGGATGCAGTAGGCGCCTCGAAAGTCCGTCGCACTATAAACGGGCTCACGCGCAAATCATCAGCACTGCGCCCATTCCACCAGACCAGCGTTGGACGTCATCAATTGCGAAGATTGAACTACCGCGTGACCTGCTTGCATAGCCAATCAGCGTTTGCGGATGAGGAGATCGATTGAGACCGCGTGCTGATTGGCCCACCCGCCCGCTGAACGGGCTGGCGGGAGAGTCTCAATGACTATGACGTAACGTGTCGCACAAAGCACCACAGGGTGCTTCATTGTATTGCCATGCAAAAATCAACAGAATATTTCTTGCGTATCTTCGTCTAGGTTTCTGTGCACTCGGGTCGGCCAGAAAGCGGAACTTACTGTTGACCTGTTTAATTTCCTCAGAAAGTAATGAGAGAACTTGGAGTAAAACCTTCAGAAAAAATTGTTTCATACTCAGATTACATGTTAAGGAATGCTGAGCCGAAGTCCACCAGCTTCCATGAAATAACCACATAATATCCACAAACTGTCAATAAGTATTTAGTATGCGAATTCTGAATGACTTATTCTGTTGACAGGACCGGTATAAGCTAAAAAACCAAAAGATGTAGTTCACTGATTTTATTCCGCTGCATGACACAGCTGCTGAGAGTGAACTCACAAGTGGGGCTGCCTGCGTGTCCCTTGGGCTTTCTGGCACATATTCCAATTTACATTTACGTTCTTTTTACTGTCCGCAGAATGGATCATGAATAGATGACGAACAGGCTTGTACCGTCAGCGATAGACTGAAGAGTAGACGGTGATGTGGGGTTAGTTGGTGCCTATTCAGGCCCTTTTAAGCACGGGCGCATCTGGCCAACACCCATGTTATGCCACTTGCAATACAAATAATAATGCTCTCAGAAGCCAAAGAGGTTGGTTTTCGTCCATGCACGGGTGAATACCTAACCGATTTACACCGATGTAAAATTGTAGGCATTAAAGCGCCATTTAATTGACGTTTGATGATACTAGTTGAGCTATCTGATCCAATTCAAGAAATATTACTGCAGTACGCGTACATAATTCTGTTTCTGGTCGTATCTGCCTGTGAGGGCTAAAATGGTAGTACAGCCTGTTTGGTGTGACAACCTTTGTCAGTCATAAAAGTGGCATACACTACAGTAGTCCTCGATAGGATACTACCAATCAAACACACGTCCGCACCCGGCCTCTTAAAACGACCAACAAAAAGTCGAGAACAGAGGTATAGTTTCACCACGAAGCGCGATTGCTGAGGCCAGCAAACAATTGGCACCTCCCACGTAAGTGAAATGCGTGATCTTTGGCTCCTTCTTTATGGGGCTTCTCTGTCACTCCAACGCGTCGAAGGTTCGAGCAGCCTACCCTCTTTGTGTAGAATCTTGGTGTCTTGTGTTGGGGCTAGGTCTAGTGTGAAACAGGCGCAGACGGGCTCTCTAGTTCTATCAGCCCCTCCCTAAGCATCACTTGGCTGAGCGAATCGCACGGTTGATTTTTAACGCCAGTGGGAGAAGATCGAAAGTGAGGTTGACATCACTCAGCACTAATTTCTGCAATAACGCAGGATGCCACCCAAATCAGAATAATATTTACAAGTACCTACTTTTTTTAAAAGTAGCAACGTTTAATTTTATCTGTTGTGTTCTGCACAGATTTGGGTTGCTTCCGTCTGAGCCCTTATTCCTTTTCAGGCGGTGTTAGTTTGGCCTCGGTACTGCTTCCGATGGCGTTTTTTGGCCTCTAACAGGTTACATTGGCTGGGAGACTGTTCGCGATTTCATATTTTGTCTAAGACAGATTATTTCGAGTCAACCCGTCGCATCCTCACACAGAAACCTTTAGTAAACGTCCACCAGCAGTCGAATTTACCCTGCTAGGAACAGCTCCACTGTGGAATTCTCGGTTTTCTTATTATTGACAGTAATAATGACGGCTTAAATTGACTCATTACCTCCCTACACGTTAAATTTTGGCAAACGGTTATTATGCCAAATTCAACTTTTCACTCCCTTACCTTCAACTTAGGCTCCTCCCGCAAATAGTTAAACTGTAATTCAAAGGCTATGTGCGAAACCTTATGCATTCATAAGTATGAGTGGGAAAAGGGCATTTTTGTTGCTATTTTTTTATAATATAGGCGCTTGTTATATGGGATAGGCCACTGCAACATGCCCTAGGAAGGTATGTCAGGCCACAGTTAGCCCATTTCGGTTCACGCCCCTTACAAAAGGTCTACAACATTTTCATAATTTTCGATATAGTAAGATGGCTATGCTCTTGAAAGGGCCCACTTCTGACTGATTTCGGCCGCCGAAATCGGCTGCACTGGAAGATTACACCATCTGTGTTCGGCCTCCTTGAATACAGATTCATCCAGCTGCGGCATACACAGGTCTGAGCTGCTTTTAGTAGTTTCATATTTTGACAGAATTTTACGACTTGATGCATCTCAAGCGCACTCCTAATGGTGCTTATCGCCGTGGGCGAATAGACCTGCACGCGTCTACGCCTGTCACTGGCTGGCGGATGCCCTGGGTTGTATAATGTGCATACGTAAATTACTGAAAATCCTTCCGTTTGCTTATTGTTATCTTAACAATGGTAATTTCTTATTTTTTGGCAATGCACAGGCCAGCTACCCGTTAATTTTCATCATTCATCTCAATACTAGCATCGGCTATGCGAACGATTTCTTAATCTTTCATTTGTTGGCTTTCTGGGCTGCTTGATATTTTTCCATCGCTGATTTAGATGCTTTTGGGTTAACAATGTTAGCTCAGTCATTTAGGGTTTACGTGCCATTTCAGGCTTGCAACGTGATTGGTCGGACCGGTTTCTTGATCTCTGACTTCGGGAAAATCCCACAAAATGGCGATTTGCTTCACTGTTCTTGGTGTTTTGGCGTTGATTAGCACCATTTTCATTTTTCCGCCAAGTTTCAGAGTCACAAACGAAAATACAATTTTTAAAGTTAGCCTCCTATCATAATCTCCTTGCCATCATTTTGCCCCCTCCCCTTAAAATCCTTATTACCACCAGTCCCATGTTACAAGTTGCTCTAGTTTATATTCCCTAAGCTGGGTGTCATACTGCATCCTTATATAAATTTCTCACTAAAAACAAGCTGAATAGCTTGAATTTATCACGGTGCGCTAAAAGCTGTGGCTCGGAAGGCTTCCAACTCTCGGGCTGACTTGATCCTCCTCTAACGATGGAGAGTCAGACTGTAATGGTTCCTCCTTAATGTGGCCTATATGGCCATCCCACTCAGTTGTAATCAGAACGACCCCTCACCTGTTTTTATTGTGAGGAAACCTGGTCCACCGCTCGCAGACCAGGCTGCTTTGACAAGCGTACAAGAGCTCTTAAGCCTTGTGAGCCACTGTACTCGATCTCGCTCTCGGTGTTTTTGGTTCTCTTAACACAGGGCACAGTAAAGTGGAGGAGGAGAGAGTGAGGAAGATTCCATGCAAGTCAACCATCACTATAAACTAATCCAGGCGCATGTCCACCGTCCATGCATCAACCTTCTGTAGAAGCAAACGGTGGACACCGTCGGACTACGACGGTTGAACTGTCGTATGTGTGCCACCCAATCAATAGCTAGTCGAAAATTCTAGATATTCCTGTGAAGGGGTTCTTTCCCAAGAAACGGCCAATCCATGATAGACACACTGGAGGCTGGACTGTTCTAGAACGCTCAAACTCCAACTATGTAAGGCGAATTTTGGTGCGTTAAAAAAACGCGTGTTCGCAGGCTGCAAAAGAACTGTTTTTTTACCTAACTTGCTTTCTTTCCCTTCCATTTACCCATCAGGCTGTTATAAGACATTTTATTTAACTAGCCAATGGCAAGCGATCAAGCACCTGTCCAGCCACCAATGCCGGTGAATTCATCATCCGATAGCGCTTTACAACAAAATTAGAATCAAATTAACAATGCTTACAAAGACAAGAGAGGCTGAAATGATCCATTCTGGTTTATTAGCCGTCATCAGTCAGCCATACCCAACCCCAGGGGGTGCTACACCCGGGGCTCGAACCTGCAACCTTTTGACAGACGTCCAATGCTCGAATCTTTAAACCACGGGCCCGTACTACAACGAGTCACTATGTGGCTGCTGGCGGGGCTCAAGAATGAGCCCCTAGGCAGAACGGGACGAGGAAGTTTCCTTAGTGATCAGTGAACACTCATCAAGAAAAGTCCTTATTATTGTAGTTCAAATAAACAAAAAGGAGTAGAGTCAATATTAAATGAGCGAAATACATCATCCAGGTTACATTGAAAAAAATTCCTATAAGCCTCTGTGAGGTTAGTCGCCAAGAGATATTAACTCGAGTAAAATTGAGTGTAACCCTAGGGCAGGCCGTAGAATTTGGGTTATTATCCGTTTCTGACTTTTTGAACCTTATAAAAGAAATCGATAAATACACAGAGCAGTACTGCTGTTTAGGTAGTGCGGGTTGGCTGACTTTGTAAAGCTTCTCGCGTGCGAAGAAGATAAAAGGGCATCATATTCACTCCCGCACCACAACGAGTGGTGCCACTAAACAACAGTACCATGCTGACAGAATTAGCGACAGGACGCGGTGTTTCAAGTTTTGGTGATAAGGTCGCAACTGTCATCAGTTGCATACCATGACTGCTGCGTTTTTTCCCCTCCCGTTTTGACCAGAGCGGCGGAGATGCGTAAACGCGTCTTAAAAATGCAACACAGTGGCCGCGAACGCATGGCTACACTACCGCACGAGTTCGTCCTATTCCTTACTGAAAAGCGACCAATCCGGTGGAAGCATTTCGGGTGTACATGCCATTCCGGCAGACGCCTCTAACTCCAGCCACAGCTTATCGGTGTTTACTGTTTTTGTGTGCTCGTGCGCTGAGGGATAGCGAGATAGACACCCACTGGGCGTTTGACAGTTGTGTCTTGTGTAGCCTGCAGCTACTTGAGGAAATATGGAGATACCGGTACAACTAAGGTTGCTGCCTAAATCAGAAGGAACTCTCTCTCTATGTGTGTGTGTGCATGTGTGTTAATTTTGTGTTAATTTGTGTGTTAATTTGTGCCCCCTAAACGGGCCACGTGCTAGATGCGTTGGACCAACACGGGGGCCACATAAGGGCACGCAGGCGTTATTCGGGTTGCGCTCCCATACTAAATGCCGAACATGGAGGTGTGATGGCACGCCTAGGGGCGGATAGGACTTAGGGGACCCGGCCGCGCCAGCCACCTGCGTCCTCTCCCGCTTCCGGTCTTCTTGATTCTGTCTTGACACCGGGCTCAGGTAGGGGAGGATGAGAAAGTGCGGTAGATGCAGCGCAAGTCTACTATCACTTTAAACTAAATCAAGCGCACGTCACCGTCCCTGCTCCACTTATCTTATTGAGCATACGGTGGACATCGTCGGACTACGACGGTCGAACTGTCGTGTTAATTTGCTACGAAGTCATTTGAATTTTCGTAATTCCTCTAGGCCCAGTATACTTGCGGTAGCGGTGATACCTGGTACTGAAGACGCAGAACACACAGACGGTCCACAAATGATGCCATCGGTCATCGCTGGCGTATTACGGTGGCCCAGGTGGTTTAATTCAGTGTCAAGGTCATTTAAAAGGAGGTAGGACTCAGTGGAACTCGTAGGGTATTAAGACGAATAATAGGGTTGATAACAGCAGAACCGTCGAGTGAGAGTGCGCAGATGTATATGCACAAGCGCAGGCAGATTTACGCGTCCAATCAAAACAACTGTGCCAACTGACATGCATCGCTGTAAGACAGTACCAAGGCCAACTATCTGACGGAGGTTTTTTGTCGGCATTGTTAATCTGCTTTTACTACTACTAGCTTCTGGCGCGGGGTTTAAAGTGAGCGCTGCCAGAACGGTAGAATGGGACTGGTGAGTTCTGTTAACACTCGGTGGGCGTTCATCAACGAGTATCCATATTTCCTATCTAAACTGGCAAGACAATGAGCCCATGGCTCAATGGTTAGAGCATTGATCTCATAACCAACAGGTCACGAGTTCGAGGCTCGGGTTGGGTATGGCTGGCTGATGACGGCTAATAAGCCAGAAATGGCCATTCAATTCTTCCTTTTCTTTGCCAATAATATGAGTCTGCTTATATCACAAGCCGCCCTGTGGCAGCTGGTGGGGCTATAGAGTGAGCCCCAAGGAACAACAGGACGAGTGAGTCCTGTAACCGATCGGTGAGCGCCTACTTACCATAATGAGGTTATCTGCAAAATACACTAGCACCGTTTTGAGGGAAGTGAAAGCTGGCGTTACTTTTGAGAATCATTCATCGAAGATTGCAGTTTTCCGCCACGATGTATCGTTCGTGATATTCCGGTGCTATATGTTCTGTTGAAGCCATTTTTTCCACGGTGAAGGAAGGAATTTTTTCTGAGGAATTCGGAATTATACTCTCAAAATAAAGTGTATCTCTCTTTAAAAAAAAGTCACTGCATAGATTGACGTTACCAAAGTGCGTCAAAATGTATGCGACGGTGACCGTAAGCTGCCCAGCATACCAGGAGCAGCTGTCAGCGAGACATGTGGGGGACAACGACGTTATAAGGAGACCTTCGGCACTCTATTTATTTTTACAAAAGTCATACATGAATCAGCAGGGGCACGGGCGCATGATTTAACGAACATGAACTACCCCTAACTTGTTGATCCTAAGCTCCAAAATGACCATTCTGGCTAGGCTATTCACTGTTGTACTCGCCTACGTACATCACTTTAGTCTGTATTTATGTAAGCGTGCAAATACACTGGATTAAAGCAAAGACCTCTGGCACCTCTGTCAGTTGAACATACGTGTGAGTACCTTCTGAAAGCAGAGATTAATGCACTCGGAAACACACTGATTGACACTGCCCCCATTGTTGATCCAGCAGCAACCCATGAGACCCTTCTTCCAACGACCGATCATCTTATCTAGTATTTAACATCCGCGGTGATGCAGAAAAGTTCCCAAAGTTGTATGGGCATCCGGCTCGCGTGTTCCACATGATATGACCATGGAAGGAGGCAGCGACGGAAAGAACCCCTCACGTTTCCTACCCACACTTTCCTCTCACATAGCTTACTAGTAGTCCATGCTGCCCAAATCGAATCGGTTTTCGCTGAAATCCCGACTCGCTCACTTGCACTCCATAAAAATGACCACTTAACTAGGAGGAATTTTTCCTTTGGTTTTTCATGTTCTTAAATACTCCAAGCAGGTTGCACAGAAAACATGCGGATAAACCCATTTTCTGTACTTATTTGGTAGAAAATTGTGTCTTTTTATAATTTACTACTTGAAAAAAAAGAGTTTCTTTCGGATTAAAAGAAAAATTTTTGATTCTTGAATAATCGGAACAGAAAATGCTATTATGCTTGCTTTCAGGATTTCAAAAATCAAAGCTACGTAACTTCCGTGTAGGAAAAATCAGATGTCTATATGGTGTTAAGAAGACATCATATAGGGCTTGAACACGTTTACATTTGGCATATACGATGTTTTAGGACTTAAATTTCACGGGTCTAAAAACCAGCCAGATAGGAACTTTGGAAAACCGAAAATTTCCCTTTTTCAATCTTAATGTCGAAAAAGACGTAATTTGCTACCAATTAGGTGCAAGAAATAAAAATATTTCCGATTTTTTTAAAAACTGTTTGGATTGATAAGGGCATCGAAAATCCAAGAGATAAAATGCATACTATTTAATTAGTCGTTTTTTTTAGTGTTGTTTTTGCAGGCGGCCGGAAAGAAACTTGTGACCTGACTAAAATATCCGGAGATTTTACTGCAGGGTAATTAGTACTAAAATGTTGTTTGCAAAATCTACGCTCACGAACAAGTAAACACTCCAATAATATGCATTTTTCCTTGGATTTTCACTGTCCATATAGATCCAAACTAATTTTATAGAAAATTTACAGAACATATCCTTTCTCACCCTCAACTACCGTCTTCCTCGAATTTTCTACTCGAAGGAGGCATAGCTTCTAGTTTTAAAAAACGTCTTTATTCCTGAATAATTTTGAATTCGATCTGCAGCTTCACTGGTGCTTAGAGTTTCCTAAACTATAAAATGTGCGCCCTCTACTCATACCGACAAAGACATGGGAGATTTGAAGGACAATTTCGGGGTTAACAAACATCATCAGTCATCCATACCCAACCCCACGTGTTAAAACCTCCGAGGCTTGAATCCGCGTTCTTTTGGTTAGAATTCTGACGCTTTATCCAGTGAGCTAGCGAATCGCCTTCCTGTCGATTGTGATCGGGTATATTGGGACATGGTTTTTGGGTGCTCACCGATCTCGTTAGGCGGCACACACTTTCTGCCGTACCTTGGGGCTCGATCTCAAACCCCGTCAGCATCCGCGCATATAATATTAATATAGGCAGAGAAACATATCCTACAAATACCAGGAAGGCTGGAATAGCCATTTCTGGCTTATCAGTTGTCAGCATTTAACCCTACCCCTTTCCAGGTTGGTCAGCGCCTGAGGCGCAACCTCGTTATTTGGTGGTTAGAAGTCCAAATCCCTAACTAGGGAGCCAGAGGCTCGTATATTGACAATACAAAATATATGCTGAACGGTTTACCGTATTCCTTACGTGGATAATAACGACTAGTAATATAGGTAACACGCCAGTGTGTCAATGATTAGACCAATGAACTTCTAACCAATGAAAAGCGGGTTCGAGCATCAGGAGTTCTGGAATCTGCGGTTGGGTATGGCTGGCTGATGACGAATAAGAAGCCTGATAGGGCCATTCTAGCCTCCCTTGTCTTGATAGATAATTTGATTGAGCTCATATAACTGGCCGCTGTGCAGCTGTTGGCGGGGCTCTAGAGGGAGCCCCAAGGCACTCTCTGTTCCTAACTAACCCTGGGCCCGGTGCCATGACAGATTGAAGAGATCCGGGGCGACTGGCACGGGATGAACGCGTGCCTAGGCATGTCATTACACCCCTGGCCCTGCACACAAAATCCCAGAATTTCACATGAGAACGGAAATGTTTTGGATTCCTCGGATTGAGAGTGCCTTAAAGAATACTTCAAGAAGGACCTATTGCAGCTTTGAACTTTCCGTCCCAAGGAGTGAACCGCGTTAACTCTTCAGTTGGGAGATTCCTTAGCCATGGCTTTTAGCGCACCGTGATGGATTTAAGTTCATCAGATTGTTTATAATGAGTCATATGCGCTGAGACGGTCCACGTCGCTCTCTTCCCTCTCTCAAGAAACAGTAAATAGTCCAAGTCGGTTAAACATCCGATGCTCATATTGAAAGGGGTGACTAAAATGCTAAAAGTGGTCCGTCTGCGCTTGCCACACACGCAACATGGACCCTCAGCACAACACATCCGAATTTTACGTAAAGATGGTGGAGGGCTCGGATCTCACAGGCATGAGATTCCATAGAGGTCACATGGAGAGAGCGAAGGAGGACGCTTCTCGTGTATGTGAGAGATGCTGGTTCTGTGTCTGTGGTAGGTGGTTTGGAATGGATTCTTGTGTGGTGTACGTGCTGATGAGGAAATGTGTGGTTTTAATGGATGCGCATGTGACCAAGTAAGCCCATTCGGTGACTGTATTTGTGTGTTTGGCAGTTGACACGGATTTGGTGTGTTACATTGTTGCTCCTGATACATCAGTCTATGTGCGACGGATTCGCAAGCTACTGACCAGGCCGATGCATGATGTTAGGTACGCTGTGCTGAGGTAGAAGGGGTTGGCTGCGTTGGAAATGGAAAAGTTTTTGCGTGTGTAAAGTGAGCTTGGCGTGTCAATATTACGATGAATTCCACTGTTCTGGATATGCATGTGATGGAGTAGACCCGTGCGAGGAGTGAATGTGCTTGATCATTGCGGACAGTGGAGTAGCATGCAGTGACTGTACGTGGTGGCTTTGGGCACTGGTGGGATGGATTCGCAAATGGCCAGCCAGGTTTAGGCGTGAGGTGTCGTTGCGATTTGTAATGGGGACAGGTTGGGAATGAGACCCCATTGGTGATGGTGGGGATGGTAGGTGTGAAGATAACGGTTGAAGGGACATTTTGAGCATTTTCAAACAGTGGGACTGGGTTGATACGTTGTATTTATCGTCGTCACCGTCTTTGTAACCGGAAGTATGGAGTCGGTGAGAGTCAAAGGTGGTGTATTTGGAGGGTGATCACCATTTACGGTGGTTGGCACCGTGGAGGTTGGTACAGGGTGACGACTGGTGTGTTTGCGGGGACATCAGGTGGAGTTGTCGGTTTGTCGTTGCCTCGGGCCCGGGAGTGTTTGCACTTGGCACATCTGAGCGTGAGAAGTTTGTTGGTAATGTGGGCGTTTTGGAGGGAGTTGGGTGCTTATTGTGTGGGTCTGAAGCGAATGCAGCTTGCGAGCCACTCTTTGGATTGGAAAGACGCAGTCCTATTGGCTTCACAGAGTGCTGCGACTGCACTTTTGTTGGAGTTTGAATGAGACGCTGACGCGAGTTCCCAATGGTCGACAACAGGAAGGTTTCCAAACCAGAAATCAAGGAATTCAGATTAGTTTGGGCATCATTTTTACCGAGATAAAGAGCTTTCAAAAGGCTCTTCAAGCAGGTACCACAAGCTGCCTCTTCAGGCAAGCGTGTCAGTGTCAGCTGTTGAGATTCTTACCCCCCAAAGCTTGTATGCGTCTTTTTCACTCGCAGCCAATCAGCAAACGAGGCAGCATCTATTGGCTCCGAGCTCTCGCGAGGCTAAGGAAAAGACTTGCATGGTCCCAGAGGCGAATCGGCAAGGAGTGTGAGACGGACAGGAAAGGCAACGGCTATCTCGGGAGTGGAATATCGCAATTTCTCATAACATATCCCATCGATCAATCACTCGTTAATCTATCGTATCGAAACCGGCAAACAAAGACCAAGAGCACCGACAGACACATGTCGATCCAGTCTCATCTACCCAAATTACTCTACGAAATTGGTCCATCATATGGACCCATTCTTCCGCATACGTCGCCATGCTGTTCCCTGATAAGACAACGCCCCAAACCATAGTGCGAAACTTCGCCTCACCTGCCCACACAACACAAGTTTCTAGGTCGCACATGAACTCTCTCCACACCACGTGGTACACGCCACCACAATGACACGTTTTTTCAACAGCTAGCCTGTCGTCTGAGTCATCATTGCCGGTATGGCGAGGCAAATTCACATGTCGTAATATGCACATCTGGCGTAAGTGGGCTGCAGGTTGCGTCTCCCATAACAAATGCAAAACATGGAGGTGTGGTGGCACGCCTACGGGTTAGGACTTAGGGGACCCAGCCGAACCAGCCACTTGCGTCCTCTCCCGCCTCCGGTCTTCTTGACTCTGTTTTGACACCGGGCTCGAGGTGGGGAGGAGGAGAGTGCGGTAGATGCAGCGCAAGTCTACCATCACTTTAAAACTAAATCACGCGCAAGTCACTGTCCCCGCTCCACTTTCCCATGGAGCATACGGTGGACATCATCGGACTACGACGGTCGAACTGTCGTGTGTGTGTGTGTGTGTGTGTGTGTGTGTGTGTGTGTGTGTGTGTGTGTGTGTGTGTGTGTGTAGGGTGTAGGGGTACTAGTTAGGCAGCACCACACAGCTTGCATTTGGTCGCTCCATTTGTCTCATACAGGTGGTGAATGCCCTGTGGCCGCCTCTAACTGGTACCCAACTCTCACCTGTGGCTCCTCGAAGTTGGTTCTTCCCAGCGGCCACACCCCGGGCAACCGTCACGACCGGCGGGCTAAACCAGGTGAGGGTCTCCGGTGTTGTGTGCCTCCACACCCGGTATGTCTGACTCCCGAACTTCCCATCTCTCCCCTCTCAAAAGTCCTACGGTGGGGCGACAGCAACCCCGTAGGCGGCCCAGACTAATCCCGGGTCGTTCTTCCACCAAACCAAAACCGTGACCCATAGTGGAGTTCGGCAGCCGTCTGGGATGTCCGAGCAGCCCTATTTAGGATAGCATCATGCCTCCTCGCGGAGGAAGGCTAGAAAATGCGCCCTAAAAAAATGCTGGTTCTCACGTCTTGCAGCCGGCCGCGGCTCGCAGATCGCAAACTACGCGGTCGTAAAAACTCAAACAAACAACAATACCCCCGTCCTCATCCCCTCGCCATACTCTCCAGGTTGCTCGGGTGAGTCCACCCACACTAGCAGCCTGGAATGTTCGTTCCCTTTAGACAATCCTAGGAGCAACCGGCCGGAACGGCGGATGGCGCTAGTCGCTCGGGAACTGGCGCGCTACAAGGTGGACATTGCTGCTCTCAGCGAGACCCGATTCTCTGAGCAGGGTCAGCTGGAGGAGGTGGGGCCAGCTACACCTTCTTCTGGAGCGGCCGGCCAGCAGAGCGACGCGACGCTGGTGTTGCCTTTGCCATCCGTAACGACATCGTGGGACGTCTGCCCTGTCTGCCGCAGGGTATCAATGATCGCCTGATGAGCCTCCGCCTGCCTCTTCGGGGAGACCAGTTCGCCACCATCATCAGCGCCTACGCTCCCCCAATGACGAGCTCTGATGCGGCGAAGGACCAAATTCTACGAGGACCTGCACGCCTTGCTGGCGACTGTGCCGAAAGAGGACAAGTTAATTGTCCTGGTGACTTCAATGCCCGCGTCGGGACGGACCACGCCGCCTCGGCAGGGAGTGCTGGGTCCCCACGGTCTCGGTAGCTGCAACGCTAACGGCCTCTTCTTCTGCGCACGTGCGGAACACCGTCTCCTGCTGTCCAACACCTTCTTCCGCCTTCCGACGCGGGAGAAGGCCACGGGATGCACTTCGGTCGCGGCGCTGGCATCTGCTGACTATGTTCTCGTCCGGAGGCGAGATCGACAGGACGTGCTGGTAACCAAGGCGATCCGCGATGCCGATGGTTGGACAGATCACCGCCTCGTCATCTCCCAGATGAGGCTCCGACTGCAACCCCGACGAAGGCCCCAAGGTAAGAGGCCGCCATGTAAGTTAAATACTCTTTTATTAAATTTGCCTGCTCACTGTTTTTGATTTCAGCAACTAAATAACCGGGAAACTGGAGGACCTGCATGCTCCAGATGATAACGATACCGTGGAGACACGATGGTGTCAACTGCGAAATGTCATTCAGTCCACCGCCCTCGATGTACTCTTGACGCGCACACCGTCGACACCAGGACTGGTTTGACGACAATGACGCCGACATCAGCAACTTACTCGCGGAGAAGAATAGACTACACAAAGCCTACATGGACCTTCGGACTGACGCCACCAAAGCAGCTCTTTTTCAGATGCCGGCGCCTTTGTACAACAACGGCTGCGGGAGATGCAGGATGCCTGGATGATCCGGAAAGGCTGAAGAAATCCAGGGGTATGCGGACCGCAATGTAATGAAAAACTTTTTCAAAGCCATCAAGGCCATCTACGGCCCGTGTATCAAGGGGTCCGCACCGCTGCTCAGCTCTGATGGACAACACTGCTGACAGAGAAATCGCAAATTCTGAAGCGCTGGGCCGAGCACTTCAGAAGTGTCCTTAATTGCTCATCAGCCATCTCCGATGCTGCCATTGACCGGCTCCCCAAGTGGACACGAACAATGACCTGGATCTGCCGCCTTCCCTACCAGAAACCATCCGGGCCGTGCAGCAGATTTCCAGCGGTAAAGCACCGGGATCCGACGCAATCCCACCGGAAGTCTACAAGCACGGTGGGCCCCGGCTGATGGCAGAACTCACAACACTCTTCCAGGAGATGTGGCGCCAAGGACAAGTTCCTCAGGATTTCAAAGACGCGACCATCGTCCATCTCTACAAAACGGAAGGGGAACCGGCAACTCTGTGATAATCACAGAGGCATCTCGTTGCTCAACATCACCGGGAAGATCTTCGCCCGTATCCTTCTCAATCGTCTTAACGGTCATCTAGAGCAGGGTCTGCTCCCGAAAGCCAATGTGGCTTCCGCCGACACCGCGGACAACCGATATGATCTTCGCCGCCCGCCAGCTACAAGAGAAGTGTCAGGAGATGCGAACTCACCTTTACACTACCTTCGTGGATCTAACGAAAGCCTTTTGACACGGTGAATCGTGACGGACTGTGGAAAGTCATGCAGAAATTTGGTTGTCCTGAGCGGTTCACGCACATGGTGCGTCAGTTTCATGACGGGATGATGGCGCGCGTCACTGACAACGGACGGCATCCCGAAGCCAATCGCGTAGATCAACAGCAGGCTGCGTACTGGCTCAAACTCTCCATCTCTCAGCTATGTCTGATGGACGCCTACCGTGATGAGCAGCCTGCATTCGCATCGCCTACGAACTGACGCGCTCTTCAACAGTCGGCGTATGCAGGCTCCAACGCGTGTGTCTACGACTACAGTCCATGACTTGCTCTTTCACGACGACTGCGTCCCTCTAACACTGCGACGGAGGAGGACATGCAAAGGAGCATGGACCCTTTCGCCGAAGGCTGCGCCGATTTCGGATTAACAATCAGTACAGCCAAAACGGTTGTCATGCACCAGCCGCCACCCCAGCGCGGAATACAATGCTCCTCGAATCAATGTCAACGGTGCTCAACTCAAAAACGTGGAGACCTTCGCTTATTCTAGGAAGCACGATTTCGCGCAACACGAGAATCGATGACGAGGTTGCCCAACGGATCTCCAAAGCTAGTCAGGCCTTCGGCCGGCTGCAGGCCTCCGTGGAATCGCCACGGTATTCACCTGAACACCAAACTGAAGATGTACAAGGCCGTCGTCTTGTCGACACTCCTTTACGGAGCGGAAACCTGACCGTCTACTCGAACCAAGCCAGGAAGCTGAATCACTTTCATCTCAGCTGCCTCCGCAGAATACTGAAGCTGAGATGGCAAGACAGATACCGGACACGGAAGTCCTGAGCGGACCGGAATCCTCAGCATCCATGCCATGCTGAGGCGCGCAGCTGCGATGGAGCGGCCACTTGGTAAGAATGGACGACGAGCGACTACCCAAACGACTTTTTCTACGGAGATGTCGCTACGGGTTCTCGTCGGCAGGGAGGTCAAAACGACGCTACAAGGACACTTTGAAGAAATCGCTGAAGCAACTGCAAATCAACTCGGCGACTCAGACCCTCGCCCAGGATAGACCGGCATGGAGAAGATCAGTGAAGACTGGTTCAGCAATCTACGAGGCCAACCGATCGCCGCCGCCAAGGCCAAAAAGAGCGGCACGAAAGTCACCAGCGCCCCGCACCAACACCGCCAATGCCCAGGCCCCGCCAACATGCCCGCGCTGTCAACGCATCTTCCGCGCGCGAATCGGCCTGGTCGGACATCTTCGGACGCAATGCACCAACAATCCCACAATTCCAATTTCTACGTCAAATTCTGCCAACCCCTCATTCTGACTCCCCCACCCTCACTCCTGACATCAATTCCATTACTCCCACCATCATAGAGACCACATCCATCTACTCATCGCCTGTTACCCCCACCACCGCAACCACCATTGCCTTCGCCTTCACTACTACCACCACAACCACCATCAGCGATGGGGAATTCTCCTAAGCTGTACTCAATGCGACCGCACATTCACCCTCACGCATCGGCCTGGTCGGTCACTTGCGAATACATCGTACAGAGACCGGTGAGCCAGTGCCTGGAACACCATCACACAGCAGAGATCGTCGCCTCCACTGCCCTCACTGTATTCTCGCGCATTCACTCATCGCATGGGCCTATTCGGTCATTACGCGCATCCATGACAGCGGAATTCACCACAATGCCGACAACACCGATACACCATTCACACCCTCCGCTCCTGCCATTCTTAGCGCCCCTGCCACCCCCACTACCATGAATGACATCGCCCCCAGCCTCACCGATTTCTCCCGCCCACACTGCGCCCGCAACTTCAACTCACGCATCGGCCTGGTCGGTCACCTGCGAATCCATCGCACGGAGGCTGGTGAACCAGTGCCTGGGGCTCCGACATATAGTCGACGCGCCCGTCTTCACTGACCTCCCTGCTCCCGCACATTTACACACCACATGGGCCTCTTAGGACACACATGCACCTCCACGACAACCTCCGGTAAACCACCGGAGGCTAAGCTGCATCAGCACACACTACCCACACCAATACATCGACTACACCCTCACAATCACCATTTACCAGGAGTATATCACGGTTTCCTAGAAACCGTGGCTGGGAAGTCTGCCAATCTGACGCTTCCACCAGACCACGCCGTCGGCTCAGTGTATATGCTGTGTGTGTCGAGTGGCTGACCAGTGGACTGGGAGTCAGACGGCAATGGCTGCTCCTTATCCCCTGAGTTTGTGAATCCTGGTGTGCGTTATGGGGCCAGGTCGTGCTGTGGCGCGCGAAGACGGGTACGCCGATCCGTCAGCCAATGCGCCCACTCCCACATCAGGCAACTGACCGGCTCGGACAGTAGTCTGACTGTGGGGTGGGGAGAGTGAGGTCGACAGCTCAGTGCATATTCCTCACTATAAACAATCTGACGCGCTTGAAACTATCACGGTGCGCTAAAAAGCCGTGGCTTGGAAGGATGCCAACTGACGGGATAACTCGGACCGCGTGGTCAGCCCAATGTGTTTTTGTGTGGAGTGGCTGACTGGCGGACTGAGAGTCAGGTTGCAATGGCTCCTTCTTAATGTGGCCTTTATGGCACTCCCACACCGTGGGATCCGAGCCAGGTGTGGTGGCACGCCCAGGGCGGCTCCGGCCGCGCCAGCCACCTGCGCCTCTCCCATCTCCGGTCTTCTTGACTCTGTCTTGACACCGGGCTCAGGTGGGGAGGAGGAGAGAGTGCGGTAGCTGCAGCGCAAGGCTACTATCACTTAAAACTAATTCACGTGCAAGTCACCGTCCCTGCACCACCTGGTGTGGAGCATACGGTGGACCTCGTCGAAATCGACGGTCGAACTGTCGTGTGTGTGTGCCTCCACGCACAGTATGTCCGACTCCCGAACATCCCACCTCCCCCCTCTCAAAAAGTCCTACGGTGGGGGCGACAGCAACCCCGTAGGTGGCCCAGCCTAACTCGGGTCGCTCTCCCATTAAAACAAAACCGTGACCCATAGTAGAGTTCGGCAGCCGTCTGGGATGTCCGAACAGCCCTATTTAGGGACAACACTGCTTGCCTCCTCGCGGAGGAAGGGACTAGAAAAATTGCCCTAAACAAATGCTGGTTATCATGGCTTCTGCAGCCAGCCGTGGCTCGCCGATCGCAAAATACGTGGTCGTAAAACTCAAACCAACAACAATACCCCCGTCCCCATTCCCCTCGCCATACCCTCCGGGCTGCTCGGGTAAGTTCGCTCACAATAGCAGCCTGGAATGTTCTTTCCCTTTTAGACAATCCTAGGAGCAACCGGCCGGAACAGAGGACCACGCTAGTCGCTCTGGGAACTGGTGCACTACAAGGGGGACAATGTTGCTCTCAGCGAGACCCGATTCTCTGAGCAGGGCCAGCTGGAGGAGGTGGGTGCCGGCTACACGTTCTTCTGGAGCGGCTGACCAAAGGCAGAGTGACGTGACGCTGGTGTCGCCTTTGCCATCCGGAACGACATCATGGAACATCTGCCCTGTTTGCCGCAGGGTATCAATTATCGCCTGATGAGCCTCCGCCTGCCATTTCAGGGACACAATTTCGCCACAATTATCGGTGCCTACGCTACTCCAATGACGAGCTCTGATGTGGCAAAGAACAAATTTTACGAGGACCTCCACGCCCTGCTGGTGACTGTGACGAAAGCGGACAAGTTAATTGTCCTTGGTGACTTCAATGCCCTCGTCGGGATGGACCACGCTGCCTGGCAGGGAGTGCTGGGTCCCCACGGTCTTGGTAGATGTAACGATAATGGCCTCCATCTTCTGCGCACGTGTGCGGAACACAGTCTCCTTCTGACGTGGGAGAAGGCCCCTCCTTGGTCGCGGCGCTGGCAGCTGCTGGACTATGTTCTCGTCCGGGGTCAAGATCGACAGGACGTGCTAGTAAACAAGGCGATCCGGGATGCCGATGGTGCGACGAATTACCGCCTTGTCGTCTCCAGGATGAGGCTCCTATTTCAACCCCAACGAAGGCCCGAAGGTAAGCGACCGCCAAGTAAGTTAAATAATCTTTTGTTTAATTTTCCTGGTCACTGTTTTGATTTCAGCAACCAAATAACCCAGAAACTGGAGAAAATGTATGCCCCAGATGATAACGCAACCATGGAGACACGATGGTGCCAACTGCGAAAGGTCATCCAGTCCACAGCCCTCGAAGTCCTCAAACGCGCACGCCGTCAACACCAGGAATGGTTTGATGACAATGAATCCGACATCAGCAAATTCCTCGCGGAGAATAATTGGCTAGACAAATCCTTCATGGACCTACGGACCGACGCCACCAAAGCATTCTTCGTCAGATGCCGGCGCCTTGTACAGAAACGGCTGCGGGAGATGCAGAATGCCGGGAGGATCCGAAAGGCTGAGGTTATCCAGGGCAATGAAATAAAAAAACTTTTTAAAGCCATCAAGGCTATCTACGGCCCGTGTATCAAGGGGACAGAGAAATCGCAAATTCTGAAGCGCTGGGCCGAGCACTTCAGAAGTGTCCTTAATTGCTCATCAGCCATCTCCGATACTGCCATTGACCGGCTCCCTGAAGTGGACACGAACAATGACCTGGATCTGCCGCCTTCCCTACCAGAAACCATCCGGGCCGTGCAGCAGATTTCCAGCGGTAAAGCACCGGGAACCGACGCAATCCCACCGGAAGTCTACAAGCAGGGTGGGCCTCGTCTGATGGCGGAACTCACAACATTCTTCCAGGAGATGTGGTGCCAATGACAAGTTCCTCAGGATTTCAAAGACATGACCATCGTCCATCTGTACAAGTGGAAGAGGAACTGGTAACTCTGTGATAAGCGCACAGGCGTCTCGTTGCTCATAATTGCCGGGAAGATCTTCGCCCGTATCCTTCTCAATCGTCTGAACGGTCATCTTGAGCAGGGACTGCTTCCAGAAAGCCACTGTGGCTTCCGACGACACCACGAGACAACTGACCTGGTCTTCGCTGCCCGCCTGCTACAAGAGAATTTCACGGAGATGTGTACCCACCTTTAGACTCACTTCGTGGATCCGACGAAAGCTTTTGACATGGTGAATCACGACGGACTGTGGAAAGTCATGCAGAAATTTGGCTGTCCTGAGCGGTTCAAGCCCATGGTGCGTCAGCTTCAGGACGGGATGACGGCACGCGTCACTTACAACGGAACGATATCTGAAGCATTCACAGTAATCAACGGAGTGAAGCAGGGCTGCGTACTGGCCCCCATCCTGTTCAGTCTCATATTATCTGCTATGCTGATGGACGCCTACCGGGATGAGCAGCCTGGGATCTACATCGCCTACAGAACTGACGGGCGCCTTCTCAACAGTCGGCGTATGCAGGCCACAACGCGCGTGTCTATGGCTTCGGTCCACGACTTGCTCTTCGCGGACGACTGCACCCTTAACACCGTGACGGAGGATGACATGCAAAGGAGCATGGACCTCTTCGCCGCAGGCTGCGCCAATTTCGGGATTAACAATCAATACAACCAAAACGGTTGTGATGCAACAGCTGGCACCCAACGCGGAATACAATGCTACCCGAATCAATCTCAACTGCACTCAAATCAAAAATGTGGAAATCTTTGCTTATCTGGGAAGCACGCTGTAACGCAACACGATAATCGATGACGAGGTTGCTCAACGGATCTCCAAAGCTATTCATGCCTTGAGCCGGCTGCAGGCCTCTATTTGGAATCAACACGGTATCAACCTGAACACCAAACTGAAAATATACAAGGCCGTCGTCTTGACGACACTCCTTTATGGAGCGGAGACCTGGACCGTCTACTCGAACCAAGCCAGGAAGGTGAATCACTTTCATCTCAGCTGCCTCCACAGAATACTGAATCGGAGATGGTGAGACAGGATTCCGGACACGGAAGTCCTGGAGCGGACCGGAATCCTCAGCATCCATGCCATGCTGAGGCAAGTGCAACTGCGATGGAGCGGCCATCTGGTGAGAAATGACGACGAGAAACTACCCAAAGGACTTTTCTTTGGAGATGTCACTACGGGTGCTCGTCGACAGAGAGGTCAAAATCGATGCTCCAAGGACACATTGAAGAAATCGCTGAATCAACTGCAAATCAACCCGGCGACCTGGGAGGACCTCGCCCAGGATAAACCGGTTCGGAGAAGATCCGTGAAGACTGGTGCAGCAATCTTTGAGGTCAACCTTGTCGCCGCTGCTTAGGCCAAATGGGTGGCTCGCAAATCACAAGCACCGTGGCTCAACACCACTAAGGCCCTGAGCCCTCCCAACGTGCTCACGCCGTCAACGCACATTCCGCGCAAGAATTGGCCTGTTCGAACATCTTCGAACTTGATGCAACAACAATCCTACAACATCAACTTCTGTCAGACCTACCTCAGACCCCACGACCACGATGACCGCCCCTACCACTGATAAGAACTTCATTTACGCTCCACTGTCATCATCCTCCCTCCTCCACTCTGCGCCGATCACGGCGATGAACACCACTTGCCCCACTCATACCACCTCAGTAGCACCTCCGACTACCTGCCACCTGCTACCTCCAACACCACCGCCACCCCCAGTACCAGCGATGGGGACTCGTTACTAACCTGTCCTCATTGCGATCGCACATTCACCTCACGCATCGGCCTAGTCGGTCACTTGCGAATCTATCACACAGAGACTGGCGAACTAGTGCCTGGAGCACCAACACACAGCCGAAACCACCGAATCCAATGCCTCATTGCCCACGCGTATTCACTCATCGCATTTTCCTGATCGGTCACATGCGCATTCACGAAAGCGAAATTCACCGCGATGCCAACACATCAACAGTTTCCATATTCCTCCCATGAACGCAACTACCAGTATCAGCAGCAGATCCCGTCCCAGAATAAGCACCTTTCGACCACATCATGCATCAGCCTTGTCGGTCCTTTGCGATTCCATTGCACAGAGACCGGCGAACCAGTGCCAGGAGCACCATCATACACCCGCGACACCCGATTCAACTGTCCGCACTGCCCACGCACATTCACACACCGCATTTGGCCTATTAGCTCACATGTCTCTCTATGAAAACCTGCGGTAGAACACCGCCGGCTATACCAAAACACTACATTTCTTCTCATCAGCCTATGCACCTTACATGGTCACATGCAATACCACAAAAAAACATGCTCTCAGTCTGCATAGCTGATTGATCGTTGGCTCCTCTGTGGCATGTGTGATCTGATCTTCAGAATATCACGTGGCAATAAGCACCATGGATTGGAAGCTTGCCAATTGACAATTCTACCTAGAACTCGCAGTCAGTCCAATGTGCGTTGTGTAGAGCAGCTGACTGGTGGTCTGAGAGTCGGGCTATGATGGCCTCTGGCTATCTCACACATGTGAGATGTGGGCTGTTTAACCCCCTGTTGTGTGAAATCCTGATGCTTGTGTTTGGGAGGCTAGATCAGTTTGCGTTGTACGCGTAGCCGAGGTCATCAGCAACTGCGCCTAATTCGCATCAGACAATTGTCCGGTTCGGACGGTGGTCTGATTGTGAGGTTGAGGGAGAGAGTGAGGTCGACGGCTCAGCGCATGTTCCTCACTATAAACAATCCGATGCGCTTGAAACTATCACGGTGCGCTAAAAGCCAGGGCTTGGAATGTGTCCAACTGACGGAAATAACTCGGACCACGTGGTCAGCCTCGTGTGTGACTTGTGTAGAGTGGCTGACTGACAGACTGAGATTCAGACTGCAATAGCTCCTTATTTATGTGGCCTTTATGGCACTCCCACTCCGTGGGATCCGAGCCAGGTGTGATTGCACACCCAGCGGCGGCTCCATCCGCGCCAGCCACCTGCGTCCTCTCCCGCATCCGGTCTTCTTGACTCTGACATGACACCGGGCTCAGCTGGGGAGGAGGGAGAGTGCGGTAGATGCAGCGCAAGGCTACTATCACTTTAAACTAATTCACGCGCAAGTCACCGTCCCTGCACCATCTTTCTTTGGCCAAACCGCTATCCTTTCTGTGCTAGGAATCGTTCGATAGTGCCATTCTTCCAACAAACCGGAAAACAGCCCAAATTACACCGCCTCACAAAGCGGTAGTCATGCCCTTGCCTACAGGCCTATCAGCCTGAGCTCAATCGGTCGCAAGCTTATGGAAAAAGTTTTCAAAAAGGAATTAATGATTTATTCTAATTAAATAAAACAATTGTATTTAATGCCAATTTACAGGCAATATCAAACAAAATATGCTGTGGGAATCAGGCTAACAGGGAATAAAACTCCTGGATGCATATCCTAATTAGTGTTTTTTCCTAAATTTATGTTATTCAAGAGAAAAAACTGCTGCCCAGGATGATAGCAAGTCAGATCGGAGAAGGGCTAGCAAAAGTTTAAGGTGTTGGTAATCTCGGCCTTTTTAAGGAACCAGGATTCGGCTCCAGGCAAGAGTGTACCCGTGGACGGTTGCTCGCTGTCTGCCGAATAATTCACCGGTTGCGGGCTGCAGAGACAGCGCCATCTCTCGCGAGGTATGACCTGGGGTCGGGCTCAGATGCCGCGCACTCCATCGATCCGGAAGACCGATTCGACCGTGTCGGCACCCCGAATTCTTAGAAGCTGTTCTGAAGGCAAAAAAACTAGTAATCGTTCTCTTAAACAAAGAATAACTTCGCATAGTTTTTATATTCTAGGTATTTTATTCCATATGGCTATGGCGTTTACCGAAAAGAACCGACGATATTTAGTTGTGCGAGCTTATGGAAGAAATGAAAAGATAATGCAATGACTGCTGCGCCGAGAGTGGTCAAACTGCCTCACAGTGGTAAGAGGATTGAATGTACGGTTATTACAAAGCTTAAACAATAAAAAGAGTCCCTTCTGTAATCGGCGAAACCGTAAGGGATCAATGTTTTTGTAAGCTCTCCGAGACATGTCTCTGAACCAAATTAACTGGAAAATTTACTGTGCGCAAATAGGGGGATGAAAATTCAATGAAACCGTAGGTGAAGATTGGTTGGTGACGGTATCTGTCACTTTAGCTGTCTGAGCTCCCTGAGTCGCTAAGCATAAGTGGATGAACAGTAATTGATGAGGAACAATTCCGTGTATCGTGGTTTATTAGCCATGCGAGTCCTTTGTTGGGAACAGACAGGCGAACCTGGTATGGAGGTCTCGAAGTAAGTTAGTTGACAGGCAGATTACTACGACACTTCCTGGATATAAGCCCAACAAAATCCTCCTTTGGCATTGGCGTCCGTCTGCGTCATTACCTATGTGGTATCATCGTCGAATTCAACCTCCAGTGTCGTAAGCCGTCTGTGAGCTATCTGCTCTAATACGTGTGATTAATATCTCCTCATTTAATATCAGTGTATAGGAAGTATCAAAATATATGAACAGGGTGGATCGAACAAAGAGCGAAAAAAATCCTGCCAAGACAGCACAAAGTTAGGTGGAGGTTTGGATGATAAAAATGTACCGAATTATCGGGGTAATTCAGGCGAAAAAGCAACCGCAGTCTGGAAAATGACGGTGGCTCTGACTAGGAATAATTGGCCATGTTGTTGCCGACTTCACTCCTTTTTCATAGGATACAGCCTCTGAATCAGTCAAGGGATGGAGGGGCAAGCAATTGATCGCGGCCGGCCAAACGAATTGGTGTCGACCTGGCGTGTACCTCACGGTATTTATTTTTACTATCAACTTACTTATGTAGTTTTAGTAGGTTAAATTTAGCTCCGTTTACTTCCGCTTATTCCTCTTCATGCCTCCCTGGAATTTTACCACTAGGGTTAGTCTTCGGTTTAGGTTTAGACTTAGGGTTTGCGTTTTGGGACTATGGGCTATGGTTAGGATGGAGGTTAGGGGCAAGGGTTAGGTATTTAGCATTAAGGTTGGACCTTACGCATAGGTTTAGGGTTAGGGGTTAACCAATCAACGCTGTCAACTTGAATTCTACCTTCATTGGAGGCCATCACAAGGGTTGAATTTAACTACATGTTCTTCACATTTTCTCCTTAAATGTGATTGACTTTCACGGGCTGGCATCAGTTTGCTTGGAGCATCTAACCAATGTTCCCCGTTTATAGTTACAAATTTCTAGTATTTCAAATTGTGCGATGGGGGTTTCATGCTATATTAGTGAATTTAAACAAGCTAATGGCGCAAACGTATTTTTATATTTTTGCTTTCCAAATGTAGCTAGATTTGTTTGCGCTTACCTCACCCGTAAAACTCTTATTACCAGCAGTCATAAAGTACAGGAGTCAGTGCCTCCCATTCTCTTATTGGGACCGCATACCCGATCGCCATCGACGAATTTAACTGCAGAATCGGCAAAATCCACCTAGAGGTGAGACCATGCAGAGGGTCGGGATCATTAACTCAATCACTTCGTGCCATTGACTTGTATCACGCATTCGTAAGTTAAACCATTTCACTTTCTGTAATTTACAGCTATCGAAAAAATGCTGCCTCGATTCAGAAGGGACGACGCTAGATTGCTTCCTATGCCACAAAGATAGAGGCGTAGAAATAGACACCCCGTAATTCTTTTAGTCGTACGATAAATTATAGGAAGGTACCCTAGCCTTCTTAGTAGGCATAAAGGGGATTAAAATTTGGCCTCGAGGGCCAGAAAAATTTGTTTTTGCTTAATGTGTCTGCTTAAATTAGTGAACACTGGAAGGCCGGTTAGCTCAGAGGTAAGGCAACACTAAAGGCCTCGCCAGGCCGCACCAGTTGCGCCTACTCCGTCAGTTGTTTTCGGGCGCGCTCACCAAACCAACGCTTGGCCTCGACAACCTCAAAGTGTGCGCGCAATTACCTTGACCCCGAGCGCCAGAGGATGTGGTCCGACCGCTACGATAGTACGCTCTCCGCGTGAGCATGCACTAGCCCTTCGTACCAGCATGCATGCGCCCTTTACCTTGCCGCGGGTGAGAATGCCGTGACGGTGAATGTGGCAAGCCGGACCCCGACGATGACGGCGAGCTGAGGGGTCCTAGTCTCGGCCCACCTGGTCGCGGCAGTCTGCGCCGCGCATCCGCTGAGAGAACGCCGGCATACGGGCAGACAATTCTGATGATAAAAAAGTCGATAATCGTGCGACCGCCGCCACAACGCGTTGTCACGCGCGCTATCACGCGTGCGTGCTGTTGATACTGTTTCTGCCGCTGCTGACGCAGATGTTGAGGCAACGAGACCGTGTGCGCACGCGCTGCGCAGCAGAAGAAAGCGCGAGCCTTTGTGCTACGAGATGGCGCAGCTGGTGCGTGCGTGTGCACTCTAATCGCCACCGCGCGGCAGCCCTGCAGCTACCAACTTCGAAGGGTACGTGTGTGCGGTGGCAGTGACGACGACGACGGCGCGCAAACCGCAAAATGCCAACAGGCAGGCAGGCCTGGTGATGACGCCGGTCAGCCGGTCAAACGAGGCTGACACTCAGGTCCCTTTTCACGCATATACGCGGTCCTGTCAAGTTTATTCCTCTAAGAGGCTTCGATGTACTGCAGCGTCCAGTGTGTGTTTCCGGCAGCTCTCAGATGGGTACTGCTTTACTGACGATTTCGTGTGCTCACGTTCGAGCGGACATTTTGACTGTAATAATGGCCCTTGTTTCTGACATTGCACCAGGCACGTTAGCCGGAGGCGTATGTTCGTCGTAGGATGCGCCGGCTAAACGGGTTGCGCGGTAGATGCCCTGGACCAACACAGGGTGCAAATCAGTGCACGACAGGCGTTACTCGGGATGCTTTCCCGTGACAAATGCCGAACACGGGGGCGTGGTGGTATGCGTAGGAGCAGTCTCACGCCGCACCAGCCACTCTTGCCATTTATGACACTCCCACTCTGTGGGATCTGATTCAGGCGTGCTGGTACGGTTAAAGGGAGTCTCCGGCCGTGCCAGCCACCTGGACCTGATCCCGCCTCCGGTCTTCTTGACTCTGTCTTGACACCGGGCTCAGGTGGGGAAGGGGGAGAGAGAGTGCGGTGGCTGCAGCGCAAGTCTAATAGCACTCAAAACTAACCCACGCACAAGTCACCATCCCTGCACCATCATGCTGTCGGCAAACGGGTTACCTCATCGAAATCGACGGTCAAACTGTCGGTTGAGGACCGAAGGGGAGTCGACCTGCCTCAAGGCACTGGTTTAGTGGGCAGCGCAAATCATGCGCAAGAATATCAATATGGTTTTACATGGCTGTGGCGGGCTTTTGAAATTGAGCCGCCATCATTTTCTGCTCTCCATTCGCATGTGAATCCTCCTATATGTCGATTGGCCTATTTCACCCATTATATACTTGAATTTTAACACTTTGTTTATTCGAACAACAAAAATGAGGTCATCAGCGCACGACGCTGGCACCATTTCGAAGGAAGTCCAAATTGATCGATATTTTTGAGACGCATTCAAGGAAGATTCTTCACGGTGAAGGGAGGACCTTGTTGCTGAAATTTTTGGAATTTTACTTTCAAAATAAAGCGTAGCTCTCTCTCTCTCTTCGTGAAGTACAGAAGAAGGGCGAGATAGTGAGAGTGACACTGGGTAAGCCATCCACAAGACATTCCTTAGGTGTAACTTAATGAGACCAAAGGACCAACTGCCATGGCAAGAAGAACCTACAGTCGTTTATCCAGATCAGGTGCAGTTTTGGGCAAAGCAAAGACGTCACAGAAACTTAAAGACTGTCCCGCACACGCGGCAGCAGTGTGGAGAAATGACGCAAATTCTCAATTCATGGCTCATTCGACCTCCTTGAATTTCGATGAGGTCGAAATTCTCGCGAGAGGTGACAAGCACATGAGCCGCGCGTTGCTTGAACCATGGTTTACGGGTCCCCGGTCTCTTACCAAGTACAATGACCTCCCCAACCCATATCCGGTACTTAGACTCAGCATAACAATAGCAATCAGCCAATCGGAGAGCGCACAGGCGGACACATTTTCCAACACCAATACCGCTACGCCAGATGGCTGAGCAATTATCACGCCAACCTCCAACACGGGTAATGAAATTTCAGCAGAGAACGACCCACAAGCCGTTCATCAAACAATTAGCGCACCAGAGGTCCAGTACCCTCAACAAAGGAGGCGTCGTTAATTGTCATAGGTATGCTCTAGCATAATCACTCTGTCCTATAAATACCCCCTCTGCACGGACTACCCAGGTGAAAACCCATCTTCAGAGGCAGCTCTGAAGCTGGGTTCCAGCTGGAATCCGAAACGTTAAGCGAATAACGTTCTTGACCCAGCGATCGCGTCTACCTCTTCTCAACGTTGTCTTTCTCAAAAATGAGACTCAGGTTACATTGGTTCCCAAGTACTGTGGCCTCACTGGCACTTTCAAACATGTGAGATCTAAGCCGCCAAGCCAGGTTGTGTGCGGCAGATATAACTGAGTTGTTTATATTTGTGCGCCACTGCGCCCGCAGCCACGTCTGGTTGTCTTGATATTACCTTTCTATCGGAGCCTAATGGGCGAAAAAGATCGAGTGTGGTAGATGCTGCGCAAGTCAGCCTTACACTGAAATAATTCACGCGCGGGTAGCCGGCACTGAGCCTAATCAGTCGGGCATGTGGTGACTGTCATCGCTGGCAAAGGTCGAACTGGCAGGAGTGTAGTGACATGCTCCTATGAAACTGTACGTTGTTCGGATTAGCTGGCCCTTCAAGGTTGCGCCATTTCGACAGCCCAAACAGTTTGGCAACCACGCACATCCAATCACTCACCACATCACCGCCAATGACATCCCACCTGCTGAAGAAGTACTCATTTGTCATTCAAGATCATAAAAATTAATTGCCTCGTGCGGGTGCTCGCTACAGTCTGTTTCTGAACGCTGATCTAAATTTAACGTCTTGACTTCGCAGTTGGAAGCCTGTTATAGAGTGACGAGGTAGTTTGAAGGTGAATAGAACGGACGAATCGTCCTCCCGTTTCGGATATTTTTATTCGTGTTCTGTTCCATTTGCAGAACTGGGCCAAGTGACGTCTGGAAATTGCACTGCGTGCCAAAACGTTTTACGGGTTTTCCACTTGGCATACCAGGCTTTACTCGCTATACTATGCTTTCCGAGTATAGGAGTCACGGTGGTCTGGCTTTTGTTGACAAGGCCTGGCTTCGCCTCACTTTACGACTCTCCAAACCATGTCTCCTGGCATGCAAACTGGATTGCCTGTACGATGGCTTTTACACCGGACCTCTCAGTGGTGGGAGCCGACATAAGGACAGCGCTGGGACCAGCCCTTCTGTAGCCTGACTCATAGTCCGGAGAACTGAAAACCTCTTTCAATTAACGACCCCCTATGCCGCAACGCTTAGTGGATTGTGATAGTCTAAGAACAAACCTGATTTCCGTTACCGGGGGCTATTCTCTGAGTTGTCACATTACTCTCTGCCCTCTCCTGTCATTTGATGGTTACGTGCCCATGCCAAACTGACTGGAAATTAATGAAGGGTCATAAAACCTCCGTCTGACGCGTATCACGTACCTATGGTTTGAACGAAATACCTCCGTGTATTTTTTGAGAATCAGAAATATCACCAGTAGGCATGCGACATGCGAGAAACGGACGTGAAATGAATTAAAGACCATTTTCAGCAAACCATTTATCCAGTCGAATTGACATAACCTTCCATTGGAAGTCAGTGGATGTGGGGAGTGGGTAGAATAGAAGAAGAAGAAGACGAAGAAGAAGAAGAAGAAGAAGAAGAAGAAAAAAAAGAAGAAGAAGAAGAAGAAGAAGAAGAAAAATGAAGAAGTATTATGGTGATTACTATTATCATCATTATTATTATATCATTAAAACATGAAGTTTATTGAGCTGGCGTTTTCGAATTATCAGTTGAACTTATCATCAGAGAGAATTGCAAACAAGGGTGTTGCAGGCGCCAAGATTACAGTATTTATAGGATGTAGTGGAAATGCCACCACCTGTGGTGTTCAGCACTTGCCAAAATTTCGTTCTCTTCAAAAGTTAAAGGTGTGGCCGGGTGCGGTTTTGCGAGCCGTGAGCTAGTGTTCCTCGTCCTCACTGCTGCTGCATGTTCGGCCATCCGCATGTGAAGTAGTCTCTCATTGTCTCCGACGTTTATGCTTTGTCTTAAACTGCATCGGATGTGTGGTAAATGATTTCAGACGTTTCCTGCTGCGGCATTTGGTCTTTCGGCCTCATTACTTAGCGCCTGATAGTTGCTTCTGGTCGACGTGTTACTCTAACTCCGAGTGGCGTGAGAAGGCCATTAACGGTAGAATTTAAGTTAAAATGGTACCTGCACAGTGTATCAGTTCAAAAATCAAATTTTTATACGTTCAATACTGATCGTTCTTATTTTAGAAACTTGAATTTGTGATAATACTAATACTAATAATAATAATAATGCAGTATTACATATAAAACATTATTTTATAAATTCATCCTTATTTATTATTATTCTTAACAACCAACCACTATAAATGATAAATACTATTTATCAGTCATGAAAAATCTATGAATTACCTCTGCTGGACTAGCGCATTTTACGAGTTAGGTTCCAAGGAAGAAATAGATTTATTCCTAACCTTGAAGATTCAGAAGCACAAATTTCCAGAGCATTACTCTGCTTTCCATTTTTACTTTTGTTCAGTCGTCAGACAGCCAAATCCGCAGTGAAGACCTGAGATATTTGTCCAGGGTCAGTTGTTCATTAAACTTACTGCACTGTTTACTCAGTCGAGGAGTCATGTCCAGTCAACAGCCGTTTAGACCAGGAAGTTTCCATGAGTCTTATTATCTCTGCCGTCTATCCTGATCGGGTCAGCGAACAAGGACATTCAGTCTTGCTTTAGAGACAAATTTGCTGTTGATGGGATGTGAGCCTGTGGCTCAGTGGGAAAAAAACCTTTACCTAAACAACCAACCGAGCTTTGGCTCAAAATTCTGGCCTTCCTAGCCTGAGGTTGACCAACGATTGACTGTTGGCTGCCAGTGAGCCGAAAATGGGTACTACAATCTTCCCTGTCTTTGTTGTCAGCACTCCACAATTGGTGGATGCTCGTCAGTGTGTCATTTTGACCAACACGGGGGCCACATCAGGGTATGTCATGCGTTCTTCGGTTTGCGCTCCAATAACAAATGCCGAACATGGGGGGTGTGGTCGGCACGCCCATGGGCGGCTCCGGCCGCACCAGCCACCTGCGTCTTCTCCCGCCTCTGGTCCTCTTGACTCTGTCATGACACCGGGCTCAGATGTGGGAGGAGGAGAGAGTGCGGTAGCTGCAGCGCAAGGCTACTACCACTTAAAACTAATCCACGCGCAAGTCACCGTCCCTGCACCACCCTTCCGTCGAGCATATGGTGAACATCATCGGATTACGACGGTCGAACTGTCGTGTGCCTGTGAGGACTCTAATCCCAAACTCCAAGGTCAGGTGGAATGGTTGCTTTTCCATCTGCAATCGGGTCGAACGGTGAACGCCTCTCCAATGGGAATTAAAGCGGGGCTCCATTTCCGTAATGTGCGTCATGTTGGTTTGAGGCGCGAGGGGGTTGGTTGTTGAAGTTCCGCGTTAGAAGGGCAAAACCGTTAAAGGTGCATGTGGTGATGTGTGCGCTGAGAACAGGACAAAAGCGTGGATGGCGCATGGCAATAAGCAGGTAGCCTTGCGGGTCCTGGTATCATGTCCTTTTATATGTGTCTAAGTCCTCCTTTCCCACTTATATCTCAGCGTGAGTTATTCCTAGGTTCTAATTAAACAAACAACACAGGTAACGCTTCCATGCTTTTTTGACAACTGAGACATTCCAGATGGTATAGGAAACTTGGGTTTCAGAATGCGCCAATGACATTCCCTATAGTGTTTTCACAAAACCTGGGATATGAAGCTAAGCTAACGCTTGTACTTGGGGGTCTTCAATGGTCCTCACCACGAGCCACGCTTTAGATGCGTTGAACTATGACTGTAGTTCGATTGTGTAACGGTTCGGGTTCATCTGGATGTGCAGGTCTGCGTATCCCGTAACAAAGACCATACAGGACAGGAGGTGGTGGCACACCCAGGTGCAGACTTCACGCCATGCTGGGCACTGTGCTTGATCCCCGTATAAGATGAATGAAAGGATCAGACAGCGGACTGGTGCATAGAATAGATATCGAGAGAGAGAGAGAGAGAGAGAACACAGTGGTGACAGTAGGAAATCTATCCCCATGGCAAGTCAGCGCATTTCAAACTATACTAAATCTGACGCAGTAACAGTTCTTGATTGGAAGACTGCCAATTGACAAGGTAACTTGATCTGCCTAGGACGGAGATTCAGACCTCATGGCTCCTTCTGAATGTAACATATATGACACTGTCACGTACGTGAGCTCCAGACCACCCTCTTTTAAACCATGGTGCATTATTCGGTGGCAAGCTCATGTGAGGCACGCGTAGACGGTCTTTTTACCTTTGTTAGGCACTGCTCATAAGCCCGCCTACGGTCTTCTTGGCACTCTATTATCATTGGTAGAAGGAAGAGAGACTGAAATGAATGCTGATCGCAAGCCCACCTCAATATAAAATAATTCAAGCGCACTTTACCCTTCTGCGCTTACTGCTCGGTGGGGCACACGATGGGGACATCGTCGTTCATGACGGTCTAACTTGAGTATCAATCATTTTGGCTTTCTGTTAGAGTTTGCTGATCAGTTATTTTTTGCAGCTGAATTCTTAATATTCTTAATAATACTGTAACCGAGAAAGATAAGGAAGACTGGAATGACCAGTTCTGGCTTATAAACCATCATCAATCAGCCATACCCAATCTCACGTTTTGATACCCCTAAGGCTTGAAACCGCGACCTGTTTGCTAGACGTTCAATACCCTAATCCTAGAGCCTGGTATTACTTTGCCTATATCACTAGCAGCTGTGTAGCAGCTGTCATGGCTCGAGACAGAGCCCCAAAGCACAACGCGGCGAGTCGGTTCCACATCGCGACCAGGGAGTGCCCGTCCACAATTTTTCTTATGCTTGATCGCAACCGACAGGGCAACGAGCTCGTGGTCCAATAAACAGGACGTTGGGCCTGTAAGTAACAGGAAATGGGTTCCTGCCTCAGACGTTGCACAACAGAGGATTGGGTATGGCTGACTGATGACGGCTTATAAGCTGGAAATCGCTATTCTAGTCTCTCCTGGCTTTGTTGGGATTTTAATTTTGTCTGTAACCCTAGACGCTGCATAGCTCCTGACTGGGCACTAAACGGTTCCTCAAGGCACACTGGGACGAGGTTCCGTAACGCCCCTCTACCAATCCTAATATCCTTGATACAGGACATAAAACGTAGAAAATCCCATTCGTTCTGATTGGATAGGTTAGTACTGATTACAGACCTTTCACATTCTGACTGACGGAGAGTGCGCCAGTACTTTACTAAATGCGTGAGAATGCTGTTAAGTTAGGCATTACGTAAGTTAATCTGTCGCAGAACTGGTACTCGGTATCTCATCCCGTGTTCCAGTGACGCGCTTCGTTCGCCTACAACCACTGCACTGGCAACTACTTCGTTATTTGTGCCTCATTACATGTTGAACATGGTTGTATTAGTAATTTATTGTTGAAAGAAGATTTGAATGGCCTTTTCCAGCCTATCCGATGCAAGCATCATTATAAGCATCATCATCAGCATCATCCAGTCATAACCTAACTCGAGGTCGCATAGACCGATGGTTTAACCCCGCGTTTGTTTGGCTGTTAAACCAAACGTCAGGTCACTGGACCACAAACTCACGCCTCGACACGAGCTAGCGCGAATATTCAAGGTCACACGACTGTGAGGTCAATTATTTTAGGAATGTCTCTCAATACATGATTGATCATCACTTTGTGATGGACTGCAAGACCTCTAGACGTCGACTCAAAGGTTGCCCGGAACCCTCACTATGTCATGTGCCTGGCGTTTCAATCGTACTTCCAACTAACCATTATCAGAGACTGGAAGTCTCCTTGTAGCTTCAAAATTTTTCGAATTCATATCGGAACGAACCGATGCCATTATGCTTAACTATGGAGTCAGATATCTTACGCGTGTGTGGCCTACTTATTAATGCCTCGATAATTCCGATACGATAGCATGTCAGTTTTCTTCCCAGAAACTTTTCAGTGGCCTGTGTTACTAACGCTTTAAAAAGCCCTTTTTCAGTACTGCGGAATAATGCTAAATGGTGTTCAAGGCCTCTGTGTGTTTACTCCTATTTCTTACAAGGGATGCTAGAATTTAACTCCCCGAACTCGTTTTGTGGGAATTTGTGGAGCCTTGAATAAAAACCTTGATAAAAGGGAATTCCCTAGATTCAATAAATGGCGAGTATGGTGGTTTTCTAGACTTGCATACCGTGTGGCCCAAATGTTTCTGGCAAATGAAGCGAGTGCACGCATAAAACCGCTCACGTGCGCACGTTCGCACTTGTGATGCGTGCACTTTAGTCCTCTCGATAACCGCTTGCCCATTAACCCATGCTCGTGGTCAACTAAAATAATATTTCTGTAATGAGGATTAGTTAGAGGGCTGCTTTTACCATCTAGCTCATGCACTCAGCCCCATTTTAGTGCTCGTTTAACTATAACAAAGATAATTACTTCGATGTGAACAAATATAATCCCTAAAGGTTTTAAGCCCTACGGCAGCTCTGGTATAAACGTTTCGCACGCCTCGGTGGCCGCTCGTCCAACAACTCGCTTGGATTAATCACCGAAACAGAACTCACTAGCAAGTACGGAAGAAAAGAAATGTAGTGACGTATTTCAACAGCATATGTAGGGCAAAACAGGAACATACGAGAATTCCCAAGGTCGGACTGAAGTCCGACCAATCAGACAGTGTCCTTGAGTGGTTAGTATTTCGGTTGGACTTCTGATTCACCTGGCTGGTTGGGTAGACCTCCAATCCTGTCGGGAGCTGGTATGACACCAGCTGGCGCACGACAGATATGTGGATATAAAGGGTGGCATGCAAACGAGTCGGTTAGGATGGCTCCTCCTACCAAGTTCGACCGTTGCGACCGATGGTGTCAACAGTGTGCTCATCGGAACGGGTGCAATACCGGTGACTTACGCATGAATTAGGAGTGCGATAGAAATGCGCAGCATCTACCACGCTTTCTTCTCCCTTACCTACCATGCTCCGATGGCAATACAATGTCGAAAATATCGAAGTTGGGTGCGGACGTAGTGTAGGCTAAAGATAAATATTGGTCAATGAACGCTCATCAATCGGTTACGGGACTCACTCGTTTCGCTCTGCCTTGGGGCTCACTCTCGAGCCGGGCCAGCAGCCGCACAGCGGCTAGTATCAAAGGCAGATGAACATTGTCCACAAAGACAAGGGAGACTGGAATGGCCATTTCTGGCTCATAAGCCATCATCCGTAGTTAAAACCCAACCCCAGGTGGTGCACTACGCGAGACTCGAGCCGGCGACCCGTTGATTAGAAGTCCAATGCTCTAACCACTGCGCCACGGGATCGTTGTCTTGCCAATTTCGATCAGGAATATTTAAAATTCGTTAAGGAATGCTCACCGATCGTTTATGGAACTCACTTGTCCCGTTTTACCTTTGGTTCCCACTTGAGGCCCGGCAGCAGCCGCACATCGGCTATTATCATAGGAAGATCAACATTGTCGACAAAAACAAGGGAGATTGATCTGTCCATTGCTGGCTCATTAGACGTTCATCAACTAATGTCCATATTTCCTTTCTAAACCGTCAAGACGACGAGCCCGTGGCGTAGTGGGTTAGAGCATTGGTCTTCTGATCAACAGGTCGCGGGTTCGAGCCTCTCTCTCTCTCCTATGCGCCTACCAAACTTCCAAACCTGTACACCAATAGGCGATAAGATTGAACACAGTGACGGACACCATCTGAAGCGCCCACGTCTAAGGAGTGTCACTACACGCATTTGCGGCTCGCGTGCGCTCAGCGCCACCCAATAAATGCGTGTCGTGAGCCAAGCTGAGTTCCGTTTTTGTCTAACGCATAAGCCGTTGCTGTTTGAACCTTTGAATAATAATATCCCCTCCCTCAGTTCGTGACCTTTTAAGTTGTGGCTTTTAGCGCTTGGCGATACTTTCAAACGCCTTTGGTTTATTATGCTGAAAAGTCTGCTGAGCTACCACCTGGCCATACACTCTTCTACCACGGAGCAGTAGTTTCTCTGAGCCCTTCAGCTGATGGGACTAGGACCAGTGGCTAACATGGCAGGAGCCTCCGTCTAACTCGAGCTACAGGCCTATGCGTTAATGGTTAAGACGCCATGCAGGCTCATTGCAACCCGAAAAACGCATACTGCAAAGCCATGTATTCCTAGTGTGGGAAACCTGGACAATACTCACTTCGCCGACCACACACAGTTCAAACACCAAGGACTGAAACCGACATCGAACTGCTTTCTTCAACCAATCCTTTCACGATTCTTAAACCTAATCACAACGGCTCGGATCACCTGGGTCGGCGGGGTTTCAGATCGAAGCACATCCTATGCCATTCATTTGCTAGCTGACGGGAGCCTGCTCAACATCCTAGGTTTAAGGCTCGAAACACAAATGTCTAATCCCAGAATCCATGAGCCCTGTCACCTAGGAGGCGATTGTAGTTTTTTGTTTTGCGCGACTAAACAAGTCAACCTGGACGTACATTTGCGTAGTTTGTATCCACTGACTCTCTTTGACTGCAGAGTCACTGGACCCAGCTTTGTGTAGGATATTTGAAATTTTCCCTTAGCACAGGTTCCACTCTAGACATGACGAGGTCCATTTCAGAATTAGTTTTGTCCTTAAGAATAACCTGGTACAGCCTCGCAAAGCACAGCTTACATTCGCATACTCCTTTGCGTATTGATACCGAAGTCTAAGATTGAGACTATGGCCATATCTTGTTCTAGGTTTTACACCGTATTTCAACCGGTTGTCTCACACGCCATTAACCGAGCTTTTAAATGGTTTTTGACACAAGTTTTCCGAGCAGTTTGCCCAAACGCACACGCCTATTTTCCTTCAATAAACTGAACTGAGGATGGCTAGGGTTAGGAGCTTATTGAAAAGAAAAATGAATATTACCGTAAGGACTATATCTTTTTCGGATGAAATAAATAGGTTTAGGTTTAGAGCCTTAACTTGAAACCCGGATTGGGGTTTAGATCTACTCAACGAAGCACAAGGTTGTTCTAGCTCCTTCAGCTTACAGGCAGGCCAGACTCGCAAACGTTCTGCTACGTGACTTGGAATGGCGTGGAACATATTCGACTGAATGCGAATTCGTGGTTAACCTGGTAGTGTTTGCAGTTCAGTGCCCAACTGGAATCCGGTTTAAATCACGGATTTTGCAAGGATTAGAGTATGGTATGGCCGGCTGACGATGGCTGATATGTCTGAAATGGTCATTATGGCCTTGATTAGTTTTTTCGGAAATGCCTTCCGAATGTTGACTGCTCCTAAGCTTTCAGCTCTCAGCAAGATCTCTAGACCAGATTTTAAAAGGTGCACATCAATCTCGAACTTCTTGAATCATGGTTTTCTGGCCCGCCATCTATCAACAAGCTTACTGGACTAAACCCTTTATTTTCAGCTTTTATACTAAGTGCACGCAGAATAACCAGCCACATTGGGAATCCTCTGCTGCTGCCGTTCAAGAGAAAATGCTTAACGCCACATTAATTAAATTTTCTTCAAAACTCGAGCCTTATTCTTGCTATTAAATTGACAGAAGGGGGAAGATAGAGAGAGAGAAGCTGGTACACTGGCAGCTGGAGAAAATCCTAATTGCATTTAAAACATTTTTAGTATACACTGTTGGCCCATTCTTACTTCACAAGACGTACATGTGAGGACATATAAGAGCACACTATACACTAAAATATTCAGAAATCCGGTCAAAAATAAAACCATGTAGAGGGGCACCCACCAATCAGATTACGTAAGGTTCTCGTTCCGTGGTGTCTTTGGACAATCGCAGAGCGACTATTGGTATAAGTGGATATGTTGCTGCCGACAATGACAAAGGAGACAGAATGGCCATTGCTGACTTTTTAGCCGTCATCAGCCAGCCATACCCAACTCCCAAGTGCAAAGCACCTGAGATTCGAACCGGGGATCTTTGTTCCTTGAGTCTCCCTTGCCTTTACCGGTCCCATCGTATTTACCTGTTCTGCTAGTTCCAATTCGACTGCCTTCCAGAGTTCTATGTAGAGCCCAAAGGCACCATGGGACCTGATTGTTCCGTTACCTGATTGCTGAGCGCCCATCTACCGTAATTAATATTCCCGATCACAAACGGCAGGGCAGTGGGTTCGTGACTCAGCGGTGGAGCGTTAGATTCGATGCCCAAATATACCGGGTTTGAATCTACGGTGTTCCACGCCTGGGGTTAGCACTGACGGGCTGATGACAGCTAAAAGTGGCCACTCCGATCCCCCTTGACTTTGTCTACCTAAAGGTAAAACCTACCAAACTCTTGGACATAATCACATTGGAAAAAAAACGGAGTGCTTACGAAACAGAGAACGAGAAGGCTGCAGGGTTATTGATACAACAAAGTTCACCTTATTCTCTCTGTTTTGCTTTGCTACGCAGACAACCAGCCTGTCATTAATGGTGGCACGGAATTGGCACAATTTGAAGCGCAAACGTCAGACAAAACCGATGAACTAGTGCAAGCCTTTTTGCGTAGACAACATCTTTGTCTGGTTTCAGCGATATTACGAGCGGCAATATGACTGACAGACGTTAAAATCCAAGTACACAGTTTGGAAGGAAAAATTTGGCTTATGCGAGTGGGAGTTTTGTTGTCAAAAGAGCTCATGAAAGAGAGGGAAAAGCTTGATTTCTTTGGGCATGCTGAACAAAATGTTCCATCGGTAGCGCAGACAAACAACCTTCACTAGGATGTTGACGTCGGGAGACTGCAGACAGATAGTGAAGGAGAAGATATAATGCAGTGAATCCTCTAAACCGACAAGGTACACCACAATGAATGCACTAATTCGAAAGCAGTATCGTTCATCATAACACTGTATTTTATGCTGTTGTCTTCATGACCTTGATCCAACTGATCAGATATGAAGCTGTCTGTATCTCAGGGTTGCAAACCTTGACGCGTTCCCTACGTTGTCAGTCCTAATCATCTTCCTCTCAGTTGCCCGAAAGCAGCTGATCAAGCCTTCCAATGCAGCGGAATTCGCCACTGTAACTGTCCCAGCTGCAAGACAAACGAAATAGGAGCTTCCCAGAGAACGATATCCCATCAAATGAGCTCACTTTTGTCGAACTGATTTAACCGTACAATCGCTGAGGAGCGGCTTTGTCGTCTCAGGCTCCACCGTCGCACGTTGGTTTCAGAGAGCCGCAATGCCCACTTCATATTGAGCCAGGGGCCTCTCCCTTTTCGAAGATTTCAAACCACCAGAATCGCTCTTTTAGCCTGAGAATTGGCACAGGAATGGGGATGGGGGGTTGTTGTGCATACTTTTGGGACAACACTTTTGCGTCCTCCAAATACGCTCAGCCTATCAACGACATCTTACTAGCAATTTAGAGCACTTTTTCTAATCTCCTGGTGGTTGAAGGGGTAAATATTTCGACTGTAAACTAGGTTTCTCACTCATCCTAGACGATCAAGAATATGTTTAGTGGAAGAGGAATCGCAATAGCCTAAAAGATTAACGGAATTGCATGTCATCCACTTCGTAGGATTTTTATTTGAGGGTTTGGTTTAATAGTAGAGGATTTTGGCAGATTTGAATGATTCCTTTGACCCACTTGTTAAAAACTCGGAGGCATCGGTGTGATTCGAGTCCACGCCAACAAGTCGAAGGCTTTAGTACAGCAAACTCAGCTTCGAGGTCCAACCGGGAGCCGTTTTATTTCAGGAACAATGGGGTTTGAGGGCACACACACACACGCCAGGCATCCTCATCTGATGTTATCTCAGGCGGTTGAGTAAGATTAGGAGGGTGTGGCAGCCGTGCTGCGCAGACTTTTTGGAGCCATAGCTGGGTTCCGGGGAGGGGCAATGTAGAAATATCCATCAAGTTCCCCTTTGTATATGTTTACCGGTGACTTCATCTACGAGTTGTAGACGTTGGCTGTCAGGATGAGTGGTCAACTGTATAATCTTTCCTTGTTTCACAATGTCCTGTGAGAGAAGCCTGCACTCTCCAACACGTTCATGCTATCCGCCTTAGTGACCGTCTTTTTATCAAGAAAATATTAATCCTTTTTTTCTCTTGCTAGCAAAGTGGCCGTGCCTTCGCTAACAGAACCAGATGGTATCACCCATGCCCACATCAGTGTGCGTGAAAAGTTTCCGCAGTGAAGCTGCGACATGCTATGATTTTCAGCATGAATTCGTTTAATTTTCACCCAACATCGCCAATGAACGTGCGGTGACCGTACCGTAGCAAGCATCGCCAGCAGCCAACGACCCCTGAGACAGGAAGACAGGATTCTGTTGCCTTCTCTCTTCTCCTGCTAATCAGAATTTGATCTGATGATTGTGCTGCTTCAAATACCTCCGACAGTTCGACCGTCGGTTCCTACGATGCCCCTCGTGTGCTCCGCAGCAGGTCGGGTGACGTAACGTCATCGCTTCAACTTGTGATAGCAGATCTGCACTGCATCTATCACGCTTTCTCCTCCCTCAACTAGTTGGGCCCAGTGGCGAGACAGATTCCAGCCCACTGAAGGAGTCACGGAGCACAGTCGCTCACTAAGTTAAGCAACCCGTCTACACCTGCTACACACGACCTGACCTCAACACAATATACCATATTTCCTTATTTGTGATTACAGGTTTTGCAACGAGCTAAATTCACAGGGCTGCATAAAAATAGCGGAATTCTGACACCACTGACAGCAAGATGCTCGCCTGCACAAATACTGTTTTGAAAAAGAAAAAAACGGAAAGATGAAAGAAGAGTCACGTGACGTTTCAGAACACCGCAAGCGGACGTCTGGTTGCTTGAAAAAGTATGAAAATGCAACAGTGGCAGTAAAAATTTGATTTGCAAAGGGCGTAACAGAAAAAGTAACGCCTTTCGGGTTTATTTGTATTTCCTATGTTTCAAATGACTAATTTTTGTTCTCTTCCCTTAGCAAACGTGCGTATAATAGGTTAGGCACCATATGGCGACGTGTAGTTTTTAGTGCCAGGAATGAGCATCTTAAAAGGCCAAATTGACACATACGACGGGAGGCCTTACGTTAACCCTAACCTCAAAGGTAAACTTCCTTACCCGAACAATAAAGCTAATCATTTTGTAAAAAACCCAAACCTAATACCAGTCCTAACCCTAATCCCAACTTTAACCTCTAAAATTCAGGGAACCCCCGCCAAAAAATCAGCACGCTTGTTCCAGGAACACAATTTCCAAATAGAGACCGGCTCCCACTATTAGAATTCCTGGTTTACTTCTGACAACAACCGGGTTAGGGAATAGTAAGCTTTTAAGAAAAAAAAAGAAAAAAACAAAAGGAGTTTCTAGCACGTGTCTTACTAGCGAATGGACTCCAAGTATGGTTTGTCTATAGCTAAGAAGGTATTTTCGCTATATGCGTTGACAAGGCCTCAAAAGAAAAATTTGACCGATCCGAAATAATGGCACACATAAAATCGTAGTTGTGCTGCATTTTGGCTTTAATGTATTAAAATGGCACTTTGCTGGAAGGGGGTTGAGGCGGTGCACATATCTGCGCCATAATTCTAGCCCGTTCTTGTAAATACAGAAGTTATTTTCCACCTAAACTTCGATGATATAGAGGAACGAAATGCAACCATCATCCCTGAACTCCACTTCCCACATAGTGGCCGCTAACTTTCGTGTGGTAGACGTCTATAATTGGGTTATCGACTTTCAAAATGATAATCTCGGTGTTATGCTCATCACATGCATTTAATTGAATTTACAATTTAATTGTTTAGCCAAAGTTTGTTTATCCGGTCCTAAACGGATACATGCTAACAGCAAGATGTTTATTTTCGTGTTTTAACCCCCTCTCAAGGAGACATAAACTATAGCAAATTGGGGCAACTGTTCGTATTCAAGGTATATGCATAGGTAGGAAAGAAGAAGGCTTTTTGATCGTCGTAATCATTCCTTTATTAATCTGATCGAGCTATCGATCTGGCGACGTTGTAAGAGCCTTGCGCAATCACCTCTGAACTGGAATTTCTCACGTTTTACTTGCCCTACTTCCTATACCTTCTGCTGGTTTTGTTGCCACTTTATCTCTGGCTCACTTTAGAGACCCTCGCAAGTAGTCGCAAGGTAACTTGAGGGAATATGATGATAAGGTGGAATCGTCAAAGACAAGGGAGACCGGAATGGTCATTTCTGGCTTATTAGCCGTCATCAGCCAGTCATACCCAATCCCGGGTGTGGATCACCCGAGTGAGTGTTTGTGAGTGTAAAACTCTATCATTGAGCCACTGACCCTTTGTTTTGTCGGTTTGCGAGCAGGACTATGAATTATGATAGTGAGGTGTTCATCGATTTGGCTAAGGAACATATATGCTCCGTTGCCCCCTGGAGCTAACTTTAGAGCCCTCGCACGCAGTCGCATAGCAACTTGGGGATGATGATGATAAGGTGGAACCGAAAAAGACAAGGGAGACCGGAATGGCCATTTCTGGCTTATTAGCCGACATTAGGCAGTCATACCTAATCTCAGGTGTGGACCATCTGGAATTCAAACCCAATACCTTTGCTAATTGATTTGAACGCTCTACCATTGAGTTACGGGCCCACTGTTTTGTCGGTTGCGATCGGGATCATGAATTATGATAGTGCGGTGGTATATGACCTACGTAAGGAAAAAGTATGTTCCGTTGTGCACTGGAACTCACTTTAGAGCCCTTGCCGGCATTTGCACAGTGACGAGTAGCATATGTTGATAACGTGGAATCGACAAAACAAGGGAAACTTGAATGACCAGTTCTTGCTTATTAGCCATCATCAATCATATATATATATATATGACTTCATAATTGACTTCATACATTGACTTCATAAAGCGAAGAAGTTATGTATGTGTGGCAAAGGCCACGAACAGGCAACCAACTACCAGGTGGATGTCGGCCAAGTTAAAATTGCAGAACGGAGAGACGACAGAAAATGTGCGCAGATGGATATAGTATGTTCCGGGCTTATTCTGCCTTCATTTAGTAAGTCATAACCCTAACTACCAGCTGGGACTGGAAACACAATCATGTGCCCGAGTATGGCGCAGTTAGTCCACATACTGGGTCTAGCAGATTGGTCATAAGCACTTCACCAAAGCGAAGTTCATCGGTACCTCGCCTCCTGTCACTTTGTCGCAGCAGATCGGGTATTTATTTAAACAGGAATAGGGGTACATTTTCAACTCCGGTTCTCCGAGTCGTTGTCAAACGCAGAGTAAAGCAAATGTACCAAGAGAAAGCTAACGTCCTCAGTCTTCAAAATAAATCGATACAGGTGTGGCTTTTGCGCCAGTAGGCCGCCAACATGTCCCTCATCGTGTTCGGATTGGCTCACCCCTCTCCCACTTTTACCAGTGATTTTTTCATGCAACATTAAACTCAATGTGCTAGTTGATGCATTATTTGTTTGGGTGAATAGCCTTGAAGAACTTTCGCCCTTTCTTGAAAGGGTAGACAATGGCAATGCGAGTTTTATCCAACGCGAAGATGCTCGCGGTATCCAGGGTAGGCATAGTGACTTGGAACAGGTGGTCTCGCCTTTTTACCGTCAACTGATGTTCGCAAATGCGCGTAGAGGCCGATTTTCCCGTCTGACCATAATAAACGGCATCACATGCGTCACATGGGGTCTTGTAGTCCACAAAGAGCATAATTACTGATAGAACCCGGCCTAGAAATAATCAGGGCGGAGCAAAAAGTTGCACGTGTAAACAAGACAACGATTTGATTCGTGCTACACTTAAGTAGTATGATTATCTGCCCACTGGAAAGGCTGCCGGTGTTCTCAGTTAACATAATTAGAAAAAGAATGCAGGAATCTAAGCTTCACTAACAAAAGTCCATGACCAAGCAGTTTGTAAGTAGAAAACCTATGGCTCTCATTCTCGAATAGCGCTTACTTCTGCGATGAGGCCTTCCTTTAATATAAGCCTGCGAAGTCGAGCCAGGTAGTCATGTGTGGAAATAGTTTTCCAAAAGAGCACACTGCGCCGACGGCAAACTTGAAGAATGGTCGATGGCTATAGTTTGGGTGGCTGTTAACCTTGGAGAGCGACAAATCTGGCGGTAGATTACGGGCACCCTTAAATGCAAGGTAGTCTTCAACACTGTAAAGGATGCGTTCGGTTTTAACGACATCCACAGACGCAGAATGAATGTCATAATTTTCCACGATAATGCTCCCGTTTATCACTCTAAAGAGGTAGGAATTTTAAAACGCTTGCAACATTAACCTAAACTTTTTAAAGAAAGAAAGCCTCTCCGCACGCGGCCCCCCAGCTATTTTTCTTTCTGCCAACAAACCACATCACAATCCTATCGAAATTCGTTTTGCAATTATTAAAAAAATTGCACAAGGCAAAAAGCGTCTTTCCATGCAAGAAAACATTGACTTTGGGCTAAATAATCGCACTGAACAAAGCACTATAGTCAATCAAGGTGTTTTGCTGTCTGACAGACGTTACGCTGTTTTAAAGGCAAACTGAGAGCCAAGAAAGTACTCATCAATTTTCATTTGTTATTATTTATCGTTATATTTCCCTTTGCATGTGCCTCTCTTGGAGAAAGCGCTTTTATAGTTATTTTTAATATAGGGCCTGTTTGAACTTCGAGGTTTTACTGAAAAAAATTATTATTTTATGCTATTAAATGTTCATTCATCAACCAAGTAATGACTTCTTTTAAAGAACGGTCATTTCTTTACGACTGTAAGAGTTAAGAGGGACGCAACGTGAGCTGATTTTGCGTAATAGTGGTTCTTTTGTGAGATTCGTACGATTTCATGAGTTAGCAAATGTAACATACATTTTTTTATGGTGCCAGGTTGCGCAACGATGTGAAATCACGACATTAATAGTTTCACCTGTATGATTATGCATACCAGAAACCTAGTGGATCATTTTTATTCCAACTATGCCCCGCAATCCATTAGCCCAGTCTTTTTTGACCTTCTTCCATCCTTTATCCCCCCCCGTTCTTATCCTCCCTCGCTGTTGGCTCCAGTTTCAGCAGATATCCATCGCCGAGGGTCCTGGAGTGGGCCTGTAGTAGAAGACGAACCAGTTAAATTTAGGCGAATGTTCGCGTTCCAGTTGCATGTGTGAGTACAGAAGGAGAAGGCTGCTCGTTCGCACATTGGTCTAAGCTTTTGAACTCTTATTAGAGTCAAGCGTCAGAGATAAAAGCGGCAATAAAACAAGCAGCAGTTACGAGGTGGTAGAGGCCAATCAAATATCGCTTACGCCCCTCCGAAGGTGACTGTATGTCGGCGCCAGATCGATATATCGATTTAATGATTACCCATTGGAGGCCCAGGCTTCAATCAATTCTCGGCTTGTCTTGCTTCTGACGTGGACGATTATTTCCGTGGGTGCGAATCTAAACTCGTGATCCGGTTGGTAGGAGTGGGCAGCCTCTTGCAATAATCCGTCACCCCGCCTCTCGAACTGGCCAAATTCTAAAAAGGGGGCGGCATGCGAAGGCCTCGGTTTCACCTGCACTACATCGAACTGCTTGGTCTCGTTTCTCGCCTGCGAATTCAACAAAATGCGTTGCTGAAACTGGCCAGAAAAAGGGGGTGACGAGGGCGTAGGGACGAATAAAAGCCAGAAGAATTTCTGAGGGGTGGTGGAAGGAATAACGCAATTTATGGGGACGTTTACCATGACCTGAATGCAAATCCTGCCGGCATTTTATGCAAATTTTCTTATACAGTCCTCCCTCTCTATGAAAGTTCGTCACTTTCTAATTACCTGTCAAGACCGTCGTGGGGGTTGTGTTTTGTGTCCAGTAAACTACCCGAAAGCGCTTACACGGTGTTTTAAAGCTTGGTTTTTAATTTTTTCATGAAGAATAGCAGTAAACATGAAGGTTTCCTCTTGTTTCCACGAAGAACTGTCTTAAAGTGCCTTCGAAGAAAGCTGTCAAATTCAGCAGATTGGCTTAGTTGTATGACCCTAAAGCAACCACCCCCAGCACCGCCTAGCGTTCATCCAGCAACCAGCGGCAACGATAGATTCTGCAGTCATTCTGTATCTGCCCATAACTTCTGCTGTTGAGCAGCATCCATCTCCAGGGCAGACGCCTCGTTAAACCTTCTACTCCCAAATCCGATTATTCTCAGACACCTTCTTTTCCCTCCTTACTTAGCCCTATACTTCTCTATCTCACTTAGTGTGGCGTTCTATTCTTTCCTTAATCGTATTTTACTTGATTTGATTTTTTTGACAGGAAGTAATATGTGACCAAACTCAGGAAACAAAGGATAGGTCAGTGAGTAATATGACAGTGATGATAATAAAGTTTGTATCGATGGGGCTAAATGAGTAAAAGGAGAGTGCCAACCTAGACCTAAGCGTATTCACTGTTTTCATTAGGGTTAGCATTCGTTGTGGGGTTAGTAGTTTCGCACAATTGTTTGTTGCGTTATAAGTGTGTGAATTGCGAGAACCGGTGGCTTTACCTCACGCCGATCAATTCGCGCGATATCATTCCTAACTGGCTTGACCAAATTGTATTCGAACTCATTACGCGAGTAAGAATTAGGCCTGCTCTGCACGATCTTTCATTATCAAAGTAAAACAGATACATTTGTAAACTAACACGGCGTCCTAAAAAGCATCGCCGGAAAAATTTCCACTTGACCTGATAGTTCGGTCCTCCTATCGTCGACAAAATACGGTGAGACTCTACAAACGCGGCAAAGAATTCTGGCCCTAACGAGCACAATGGATAGGGTAGTAAGGTCGCATATTACACACTGACCTATATTTTGTTCCCTTACCTGGATCACATGCTATGTTCCTGACCATTTTTTACAGCTCATGAAGACTGATACTCTTTCTTCAATCCTCTCCCTCTTTCTCAGCCTTCTCTCCTCCTCCTCCTCCTACCTTCGTAATAAATTTTCCTCATCGTTCTTATCTCCTTCTCCTTTCACTAAATTCTTTTTCGCATTGACCCTACTGACATTGTTACCTTCTCGCTAATTTTGCTATTCTATTCACTGTCGTCATGGTCTACTTCATAGTCTACTTCCATTGTATTGTGCGATTCGCATTCGAGCGTGCCCCAACATTTCAAATACCACCCGGGAGAGGGTTAGACAGAGAGAAAGGGGTCTTTATATATATATATATATATATATATATATATAGACAGATAGCCTTTCCTCCATCTTATCCCTCCGTTTCAATCGTCTCTCCCAGCCTCACTCTTTTCCCACTCTTCTTTTTCTTCTTCCCCTCCCCTCCTCCTATTCATTTTCTTCTTTGTCATGGTCACATTCTCCTTCCACTTAATTCTTTTTATCATTCACGCCACTGACATTATTATCTTCTCGCCAATTTTTCCATTTTTTTCTTCGTCGTCACCGTTGTCATGGTCCCCTGCATAGACTTCTTCCACAGCATTGTGCGACCCGCATTCGACCGTACTCCCTGACCTTCTCACGCCCTCTCTTCTAACTGAGAGCAGAAACGTCTCTCCCAAGCCCATGTAACTGTGACGCATCAGGTCTCACCAGCGTATGGATGCAGTACGCTTGCGCCCTTCCCGGCCCAGTCTGACTAGAGGGCGTCACGTGGTGCCGACAGCGGTTGTGCTGGCAAGCCAGAAACTTGTGACATACCAATTGGGTGGGGAAAAGAGAGCGAACGAGAGAGAGAGAGAGGACATTGATGTTAAAATAACATACTTCTCGTGATGTGTGTGAGTGTGTGCCCCCCCCTGGGGTGTAGGGTACTAGTTAGGGGAAGCACCACACAGAT
>WEDG01007250.1:0-66314 GCA_017591395.1 Schistocephalus solidus
CAACTCACGCATCGGCCTGGTCGGTCAGCTGTGAATCCATCTCACGGAGGCTGGCGAACCAGTGCCCTAGGGGCTCCGACGTACAGTCGGCGCGCCCGCCTTCACTGCCCTCACTGCTCCCGCACATTTACATACCGCATGGGTCTATTGGGACACATGCGCCTCCTGACAACCTCCGGTAAACCACCGGAGGCTAAGCTACATCAGCGCACGATACCTACACCAATACATCGACAAAATCCTCACAATCACCATTTACAAGAGTATATCATGGTCTCCTAGAAACCGTGGCTGGGAAGGTTGCCAATCTGAGGCTTCCGCCAGACCACGCCATCGGCTCAGTGTATGTGCTGTGTGTGTCGAGTGGCTGACCAGTAGACTGGGAGTCAGACGGCGATGACTCCTCCATATCTTCTGAGTTTGTGAATCCTGGTGTGTGCGTTATGGGGGCCAGGTCGTGCTGTGGCCCGCGAAGACGGGTACGCCGATCCATCAGCCAATGCGCCCACTCCCACATCAGGCAATTGACCGGCTCGGCCAGCGGTCTGATGGTGTGGATGGGGGAGAGAGTGAGGTGGACAGCTCAGCACATTTTCCTCACTATAAACAATCTGATGCGCTTGAAACTATCACGGTGCGCTAAAAGCCGTGGCTTGGAAGGTTGCCAACTGACGGGATAACTCGGTCCGCCTGGTCAGCCCAATTGTGTGTTTTGTGTGTAGTGCTTGACTTGCGGACTGAGAGTCAGGCTGCAATGGCTCCTTCTTAATGTGGCCTTTATGGCACTCCCACTCCGTGGGATCCGTGTCAGGTGTGGTGGTACGCCCAGGGGCGGCTCCGGCCGCGCCAGCCACCTGTGCCCTCTCCCATCTCCGGTCTTCTTGACTCTGTCTTGACACTGGGCTCCGGTGGGGGAGGAGGAGAGTGTGCGGTAGCTGCAGCACAAGGCTACTATCACTTAAAACTAATTTACGCGCAATTCCCCGTCCCTGCACCACCTGGTGTGGAGCATACGGTGGACCTCGTCGAAATCGACGGTCGAACTGTCATGTGTGTTGATGCGTAGAAAGTGTGTCCCAAGGCAACTGCGGCAAGGGGCGGTTGCTGCTATGGTAAGTGAATTTCGTCTTTTTTGTTGCTGTTCGCATGAAGCCACAAAGCGACATAATGCACGATGGGAGATGGGAGAGGGCGCAGGTGGCTGGCGCGGCCGGAGCCGCCCCTGGGTGTACCACCACACCTGGCTTGGATCCCACGGAGTGGGAGTGCCATAAAGGCCACATTAAGAAGGCGCAATTTCAGCCTGACTCTCAGTCCGCCAGTCAGCCACTCCACAAAAAACACGCATTGGGCTGACCACGTGGTCCGATTTATCACGTCAGTTGGCAACCTGCCAAGCCACGGCTTGTAGCGCACCGTGACAGTTTCAAGCGCATCAGATTGTTTATGTTTAGGAAAATGTACTGAGCTGTCGACCTCACTCGCTCCCCCACCCCCACAATCAGACCACCGTCCGAGCCAGTCTGTTGTCTGGTGTGGGAGTTTGGCGCATTGGCTGACGGGTCGGCTTACCCTTCTTCGTGCGCCACAGCACGATTTGGCCCCCATAACGCACATACCAGGATTTACTTACTCAGGGGATATGGAGGAGCCATCTCTGTCTGACTCCTAGTCCACTGGTCAGCCACTCGACACACACAGCACATACTCTGGTTCGACGGCGTGGTCTGGTGTAAGCGTCAGATCGGGAGCCTTCCAACCCACGGTTTCTAGGAAACCGTGCTTTAATCTGGTACATTAGGATGATGGTGAGGGTGTTGTCTGTGTATTACTGTAGATGGTGTGCGCTGATGTGGCTTAGCCTCGGGTGGTTTACCGCATCTTGCCATCTCAGCTTCAGTATTCTGAGGAGGCAGCTGAGATGGAAGTTATTCAGCTTCCTGGCTTGGTTTGAGTAGATGGTCCAGGTCACCGCTCCGTAAAGGAGTGTCGTTACGACATATATTTTGATTGGTGTTCAGTTGAATACCGTGGCGATTCCACACGGAGGCCTGCAGCCGGCCGAAGGCCTTACTGGCTTTGGAGATCCGTTGGGCAACCTCATCATCGATTCTCGTGTTGCGTGACAGCGTGCTTCCTAGATAAGCGAAGGTTTCCACGTTTTTGAGTTGAATAACGTTGACATTGATTCGGGGAGGATTGTATTACGCGGTGGGTGGCGGCTGGCGCATGACAACCGTTTAGGCTTTACTGATTGTTAATTAGAAAACGGCGCAGCCTTCGGCGAAGAGGTCCATGCTCCTTTGCATATTCTCCTCCGTCACGGTGTTAAGGGCGCAGTCGTCCGCAAAAGCAAGTCATGGACTCTACCAGTAGACACGCGCGTTGGAGCCTGCATACGCCGCCTTTTGAGAAGGTGCCCATCAGTTCTGTAGGCGATGCGGATACCAGGCTGCTCATCACGGTAGGCGTGCATCAGCATAGCCGAGAACATGAGACTAAATAGGGTGGGGGCCAGTGACGCGTGCCGTCATTCCGTCATGAAGCTGACGCACCGTGTGCGTGAACCGCTCTAGACAGCCGAATTTCTGCATGACTTTCCCCAGTCCGTTGCGATTCACCGTGTCAAAGGCTTTCTTCCGATCCACGAAGGTAGTGTATATGTGAGTTCCCATCTCCTGGCACTTCTCTTGTAGCTGGCGGTGGCAAATATCATATCGGTTGTTCCGCGGTGTCGTCGGAAGCCACATTGGCTTTCCGGGAGCAGGCCCTGCTCTAGGTGACCGTTCAGACGATTGAGAAGGATACTGGCGAAGATCTTTCCGGTGATATTGGGCAATGAGATGCCTCCGTGATTATCACAGAGTTGCCGGTTCCCCTTCCGTTTGTAGAGATGGACGATAGTCGCGTGTCTGAAATCCTGAGGAAATTGTCCTTGGTGCCACATCTCCTGGAAGAGTGTTGTGAATTCTGCCATCAGCCGGGGCCCGCCGTGGTTGTAGACTTCCGGTGGGATTGCGTCAGATTCCGGTGCCTTACTGCTGGAAAGCTGTTGCACAGCCCGGATGGTTTCTGGTAGGGAAGGTGGCAGATCCAGGTCATTGTTCGTGTCCATTTTAGAGTCGGTCCATGGCGGCATCGGAGGTGGCTGATGAGCAAATAAGGACACTTCTGAAGTGCACAGCCCAGCGCTACAGAATTTGCGATTTCGCTGTCAGCAGTGTTCTGCCCGCAGAGCTGAGCAGTGGTGCGGTTCCCTTGGTACAGGGGTTGTAGATGGCCTTGATGGTTTTGAAAAAGCTTTTCATTTCATTGCGGTCCGCATACCCCTGGATTTCATCAGCCTTTCGGATCATCCAGGCCTCCTGCATCTCCCGCAGCCGTTGCTGTACAAGGCGCCGGAATCTTAAGAAGGCTGCTTTGATGGCATCAGTCCGAAGGTCCATGCAGGCTTTGTGTAGTCCATTCTTCTCCACTAGTAAGTTGCTGATGTTGGCGTCATTGTCGTCAAACCAGTCCTGGTGTTGACGGCGTGCGCGTCCGAGGACATCGAGGGCGGTGGACTGGAGGACATTTCGCAGTTGACACCATCGTGTCTCCACGGTAGCGTTATCATCTGGAGCATACAGGTCCTCCAGTTTCTCGGTTATTTGGTTGCTGAAGTCAAACAATTAGCAGTCAAATTTGACAAAAGAGTATTTAACTTGCCTGGCGGCCTCTTACCTTGGAGCCTTCGACGGGGGAGGATTTCGGATCCTAATCTGGGAGATGAGGAGGCAGGGAGGTGACCAACCATCGGCATCGTGGATCGCCTTGGTTACCAGCACGTCTTGTCGATCTTGCCTCCGGACGAGAACATAGTCCAGCAGATGCCAGCGCTGCGACCGAGGGTGCATTCACGTGGACCTCTCCCACCTCAGATGGTGGAAAAATGTTTTGGTCAGCAGGAGACGGTGTTTCGCACTGGTGCGCAGTAGAAGGCGGCCGTTATCGTTACTGCTACCGAGACCGTGGGGACCAAGCACTTCCTGCAAGGCAGCATCGTCTGTCCCAATGCGGGTGTTGAAGTCACCACGGAAATGTTACTTGTCCACCTTCGGCACAGTCGCCAGCAGGGCGTGCATGTACTCGTAGAATTTTTTCATTCGCTGCATCAGAGCTCGTCATTGGGTGAGCGTAGGCGCTGATGATGTTGGTGAACTTTTCTCCCCGAAGAGGCAGGCGGAGGATCATCAGGCGATCATGGATATCCTGCGGCAGACAGTGCAGACGTCCCACGATGTCGTTCCGGATGGCAAAGGCAACACCAGCGTTTCGTCGCTCTGCCTTTGGCCGGCCGCTCCAGAAGGTGTAGCCGGCACCCGCCTCCTCCAGCTGACCCTGCTCAGAGAATCGGGTCTCGCTGAGAGCAGCAATGTCCACCTTGTAGTGTGCCAGTTCCCGAGCAACTAGCGCCGTCCTCCGTTCCGGCCGGTTGCTCCTCGGATTGTCTTAAGGAAAACGAACATTCCAGAATGCTAGTGTGAGTGGACTCACCCGAGCAGCCCGGAGGGTATGGCAAGGGGGATGGGGACGTGGGGTATTGTTATTTGTTTGAGTTTTACGACCGCGTATTTTGCAATTTGCGAGCCGCGGCAAACTGCAGAAGACGTGAGACCCAACATTTGTTTAAGGCACTTTTTCTACCCCCTTCCTTCGCGAGGAGGCAACAGTGCTGTCCCTAAATAGGGCTGCTCGGACATCCCAGGCGACTGCCGATGTCCACTATGGGTCATTGTTTTGTTTTATTTGGAGAGCGACCCGAGTTAGCCTGGGCCGCCTACGGGGTTGCTGTCGCCCCCACCGTAGGACTTTTTGAGAGGGGGGAGGTGGGAAGTTCGGGAGTCAGACATACCGGGTGTGGATGCCCGGGGTGTGGCCGCTGGGAAAAACCCAACTTCGAGGAGCCACCGGTAAGGGTTGGGTACCAGTTAGAGGCGACCACAGGAGCATTTACCACCTGTACGAGACATATGGAGTGAACAAATGCTATCTGTGTGGTGCTACCCCTCACTAGTACCCCTACACCCCACACGCACGCACACAGAGCTAGAGGATACTTACTATTGCAATCAACTTTGTTTAATTGCGGATTCTCTCATTGCATGCATCATGATCCTTGTTTGCTGACAAAACTACACCGCTTGTCAGCAAAGGCACTTTAGAGGGCTGGTCTATGCATCCGGGCCACTAAGAGCTCACCTGCTAACCCTAAGCTGACCCCAACACTTACCCGACTTTATTGACATGGTAGCTCTAGAGCGCCTTTCAGATCACAAGCATTTTTTTCAAACGCATAAATTTCCAAAAAAATCTACAATACTTGCAGGACTACTAAGGACCCCGTGGTTTGTTGTGAAACAGCAGAGTCCTATTCCTCCTATAATAAAAGAAAACGGGGCAGAATATATGCAAAAAGCTCATGTTTGTTAAATCTGGTTGCGGTTGGCCGAAATTTTCCCGAGTACTGCGTTTTAGAGAGTTATAAACTAACCATGTTATTGAGGGGCGTTTGATCAATTTAAATATATCAGTTGATCCAGTTGTGAAATGCTCGGGGGCCTTGGTGGTATTTGAACAGCAAGGGAAAGGTTTGAGTGGAGCCAGTGATCTAATCACCTTAGCTACGTGAACCCAATTGGGAGCCGTACCTTTAATGACATTTGAGCAACGTTATTAACTCAGCATACTGCACCACATTGTAAATTTAACTCTAATGCAGTAAACTGACTGCCTCTTAGCTCAAGTGGTTGGAGCCCTACCTTTGCTGTCATGGTTTTACATCCCAACGAGGCAGCTGAGTTTATCACAAATGGGACAGATGACTTAAGCATATTTTATCACTTGTGATAACGCGAAAACCTGTGGAGGAAAAGACCGATGCTGGCTCAGGACTACCTCTTTCCTTGGTGGCGCGTGTCTCTGTAAACGGATCTGACTGAGGAGATGCGCAGAAAAGCTGTCTTTTGCAATTTAATGCAATCAAATGCGCCTTCATTCGCTGAAGTCATGTGCTTTGAACTTCCCCATTTCTCTTCTCTGTGCCTAACCGATACTCATATTAAAGACCTGGCATAAAGATCGCCAATCGACGTTTCAAAAAGACCAAAATAAAAGGAACGACGCGTATGCTAGCTGTATACTCTCCTAGCCTAGACGCTTGTTCCAGCAATATTTTTTTGAGTAGAGCCAGCGCTCTAATCACCTTAGCTACGTGAACCCAACTGGGAGCCGTACCTTTCAAGCTACAGCTGACGGCTATGAACTTTTGACCCCTGTCGCGTTAAAATACACCCAGACTTTTGTAAAACCACTTTGAAGCATAGCGTTCAATCATCCAACTAACCTTCTTGAGGTCAGGTGCTTTCTCGGATGGTTTCTACAGGCGTAACTAATGTTCAGAGTGTTGATTATTGCGAATATTTAACCTGTTAGAGCGAACTCTGTTTATCATGCCAAGATAAATTTCATTAGAAATCCAGCAATCCCCACAAATAGTTCAGATGTGCAACACAAATAACGGTTGAGGTAGCCAACCAGATTTTCTTTATGTGCGAGTTAGTTTGGCGGCGACGAAAATAGGTCTGCAGGGCAAAATAAAGGTTCATTTAGTGTCCTTGGTGTTTACAACTAAAGAATTAAAAAAACGTACGGTTACGGTGAGAAGTTAAGTGTAGGTTTGTGTTTAGTGTTCGAAAGGAAGGTTAAAAGTGAATTGTAGGCCCTTGCCAGGGCTCGAGGGGCAAGGAATGCTTGCGCAACCCGTCTGACTCCCCAACGAATGGCAAGCCGAATGAACAACACAGTGATAAGGATTCGGGTCAGGTTTGGGGCTAGGTTGCCGTGTAAGTAGGCGTGGATAGGTAGACGTGTAATACGGTTTACTTTAGTGCTTAAAAGCCCATCTAACTTTAACGATGCCGGAAGACATAAAAATTTATTTTCATTGCCAACTCGTTGCTGCTCTTCTCCGTTCTTTAAACTGCCCGACCCTCACTGCCACCGTTCCCGTACTACACGCCAACCTATCGAGTGGGTTAGTTAGTAGGGCCGTACGTAGCTGATTGGTACGTTCGCGCAAGAATTCATTACCGAAACCTACTGTTAAAGCTGGTTGTGGGAGTGGAACAAAAACCGGGGTTGATACCAGTAGGCCAGTTGTACTGGGGGGGTTTTCCATTAACAGCTGTCCATGTGGCCATTTTTTCGATAGTGCCCCTGCTCCAATCGAAATAATTTCTAAGAGCTAAGGGCAGTCTATGAATCATTATAGTTCAGGGTCACGTAATCCCTACTTAATCAGGGCATTTTCAGGACTTCGGTGCCCTGAATTGGTGAGGGCACACAGATCGGGAGCCGAGGCTATTCGTTTTTATCACTAGGGGGTTCGTGCAAGCATTCGTTGCCCTGAGGATATATGCTTAGGCTCTGCATGAACTAAGCATCATGGCTACAGCTGTAACGTTTTTTTGCCTTTTAGAATTTTTCTTTGACCAATGCTTATAAAAAATATTATTTTCTATATTTGTGCCTCATCAGACCTCTGCTGCCGTTGTTCTGCCCTAAATAAGCACAGTAAGCAATACAAGATCGATATCTGCTCAATTCCAGAATACACTTTTGATTTTGACAATGTTAGTCCGCCCAGCCTTCTTGTTCGGCTTCAGCCAACGGTCTCGTTTCTTCAGCTGGTAATAAAACTCTGTATCTGCGATCATCATATTGCCAGATTTTGGCACTTCGCACAATGAGTCTCTGAACCAGTCCTCCTAGCAGTCGACCCGAGCTCCACTTTCTGGATGTGGAAGAGGATCACCACAGGGTTGGCGAACTGCTGTTGACCCAGTTGACGGCGTATCTGGGTAGGATACATAAACGCTGAACAAAAGTGTGTGATTTATGCGCATTTTGGGTTAGAACAGAAGATGAACTGGGGAGCGTGTGTTCGCGCCGCTGCCATGTTCTCGCAAAATGAAAATTTTTTTGTATTCTTTATCTATCCACTGAGATTTCAGTTACAGCGGGAGCCATCGCGCGCGTGGCTACGTGGATAAAATCAAAAGATCTCATGATTAAAAAAAATACAAACATTTGGCCGTAAAATATGAAGACCAGGTCATGAGTTCGGTGAGAATGGAACGACGGGAGGCTAGAAGAAATGCTTCGACAGTAATTGGTAAGATATAGGCATAGGATCCTCCCCGTATTGCAGATGGTCTTACGCTAAATTCCAAGGGATTACGTCATAGGGGTAGGGTCAGTACACGGAGATAGGTACAGTTCTGGAATTTATCGCACGGCCACATGTCATACGAGAGTTGCACATGGCCCTGTCCTACAGCGTCTTTTTCTTCTTTACCCTTTGTGTGCAATCCCGTCTTGTTGGGAGGGGAGCAGGTCGTGTGTGTGGTACGCGTAGACAGATTTTCTAGCTCTGTTAGCCACAGCGCCGTATCTGTTGACTGGTGGGCTCGGACAGTGGACAGGGAACTGGGAGAGGGAGGAGAGTTTGCGTTCGACAGCAGTCAGTGTATATTCCTCACTATAAACAATATGACACGCTGGTGAGCTAGAAGCACCGTGGCTTGGAAGTTTTCCAACTTTTCCTCACAGGACGGAGATTCAGGCTGGAAGGCCTCCTTCTTACTGTTGCCTCTATGGCAATTCATCCCACTCGACGGCATTTGCGCCACCGGCTTTCTCTTGGTTGTGTGAAATCCGGAGCCTTTGTACGTAGACCAGCCGCTTATACTCGATCTCTCCTCTGGTCTTCTTGAGCTTGTGTCGTGACACCGGACCCAGGTTACTGAGGGAGGAAAGAGTGCGGTTTATGCAGCGCAAGTCCACTATATTCCTTTCAGCTACTTCACGTGCCATTTACCGTCCCTGAACCCACTCTGCTGTGGGTCTTACGGTGGACATCGTCGGCAACGACCGTCGAACTGTCGATCTCCTTACCCCACGCCTGAAGTACATTCGGCACACGGAATCAAAAAGCGTCAAGTGGTGTCTCGTAGCATTCATTGGCTGATCTTTCATAAGTTTATGTTTGCCCTTAACTGGATGGCAGTTCGACTGTCGATTTCGACGAGGTCCACCGTATGCTCCACACCAGGTGGTGCAGGGACGGTAACTTGCGCGTGAATTAGTTTTAAGTGATAGTAGCCTTGCGTTGCAGCTACCGCACTCTCTCCTCCTCCCCCACCTGAGCCCGGTGTCAAGACAGAGTCAAGAAGACCGGAGATGGGAGAGTGCGCAGGTGGCTGGCGCGGCCGGAGCCGCACCTGGGCGTGCCACCACACCTGGCTCGGATCCCACGGAGTGGGAGTGCCATAAAGGCCACATAAAGAAGGAGCCATTGCAACCTGACTCTCAGTCCGCCAGTCAGCCACTCCACACAAAACACACATTGGGCTGACCACGTGGTCCGAGTTATCCCGTCAGTTGGCAACCTTCCAAGCCACGGCTTTGAGCGCAGCGTGATAGTTCCAAGCGCATCAGATTTTTTATAGTGAGGAAAATACGCTGAGCTCTCTACCTCACTCTCTTCCCCACCCCCACAATCAGACCACTGTCCGAGCCGGTCAGTTTTCTGATGCGGAAGCGGGCGCAGCTGCTGGTAACCTCGTCTACGTGTACTACGTACACGACCTGGCCCCCCAAACACAAGCACCACGATTTAACACAACAGGGGGTTAAACGGCTTACATCTCACATGTGTGAGATAGCCATAGGTCACGTTAAGAAGGAGCCATCGCAGCCTGACTCTCAGACCGCCAGTCAGCCACTCCACACAACACACATTGGACTAACTGCGAGGTCTGAGTGTAGTTGTCAGTTGGCAACCTTCAAACCGCGGCACTCAACGTTACCGCACTCTCTTCTCCTCCCCCACCTGAGCCCGGTCTCACGACACAGGCAAGAAGACCGGAGATGAGAGAGGTCACAGGTGGCTGGCGCGGCCGGAGCCGCCCCTGGGTGTACCACCACACCTGGATCGGATCACACAGAGTGGGGTGCCATAAAGACCACATAAAGAAGGAGCCATTGCAACCTGACTCTCAGTCCGCCAGTCAGCCACTCCACACAAAACACACATTGGGCTGACCACGCGGTCCGAGTTATCCCGTCAGTTGGCAACCTTCCAAACCACGGCTTTTAGCGCACCGTGATAGTTTTAAGCGCGTCAGATTTTTTTAAAGTGAGGAATATGCGCTGAGCTGTCCATCTCACTCTCTCCCCAACCCCCACCATCAGACACTGTCCGAGCCGGTCAGTTGCCTGATTTAGGAGTGGGCGCATTGGCTGACGGATCGGCGTACCCGTCTTCGCGCGCCACAGCACGACCTGGCCCCCATAACGCACACACCAGGATTCACAAACTCAGAAGATATGGAGCAGCCATCGCCGTCTGACTCCCAGTCCACTGGTCAGCCACTCGACACACACAGCACATACACTGAGCCGACGGCGTGGTCTGGTGGATGCGTCAGATTGGCAACCTTCCCAGCCACGATTTCTAGGAAACCGTGATATACTCTGGTAAATGGTGATTGTGAGGGTGTTGTCGATGTATTGGTGCAGGTATCGTGCGCTGATGTAGCTTAGCCTCCGGTGGTTTACCGGAGGTCGTCGTGGAGGTGCATGTGTCCTAATAGGCCCATGTGGTGTGTAAATGTGTGGGAGCAGTGAGGGCAGTGAAGGCGGGCGCGTCGACTGTATGTCGGAGCCCCAGGTACTGGTTCACCAGCCTCCGTGCGATGGATTCGCAGGTGACCGATCAGGCCGATGCGTGAGTTGAAGTTGCTGGCGCAGTGTGGGCAGGAGAAATCGGTAGAGGCTGGGGGGATGTCATTCATGGTAGTGGGGGTGTCAGGGGCGCTAAGAATGGCAGGAGCGGAGGGTGTGCATGGTGTATCGGTGTTGTCGGCATTGTGGTGTATTCCGCTGTCGTGGATGCGCACGTGACCGAATAGGCCCATGCGATGAGTGAATGCGCGAGGACAGTGAGGGCAGTGGAGGCGACGATCTCTGCTGTGTGATAGTGCTCCAGGCACTGGTTAACCGGTCTCTGTACGATGTGTTCGCAAGTGACCGACCAGGCCGCTGCGTAAGGTTAATGTGCGGTCGCATTGAGTACATTTTACTAGAGATTCCCCATCGCTGATGGTGGTGGTGGTGGTGGTGGTGGTGGTGGTGGTGGTGGTGGTGGTGGTGGTGGTGGTGGTGGTGGTGGTGGTGGTGGTGGTGGTGGTGGTGGTGGTGGTGGTGGTGGTGGGTGGTGGTGGTGGTGGTGGTGGTGGTGATGGTGGTGGTGGTGGTGGAGTGGTGGTGGTGGCGGTGGTGGTGGTGGTGGTGGTGGTGGTGGTGGTGGTGGGTGGTGGTGGTGGTGGTGGTGGTGGTGGTGGTGGTGGTGGTGGTGGTGGTGGTGGTGGTGGTGGTGGTGGTGGTGGTGGGGGTAACAGTCGATGAGTAGATGGATGTGGTCTCAATGATGGTGGGAGTAATGGAATTGATTCCAGGAGTGAGGGTGGGGGAGTCAGAAGGAGGGTTGGCAGAATTTGATGTAGAAATTGGATTTGTCGTATTGTTGGTGCATTGCATCCGAAGATGTCCAACCAGGTGAATTTGCGCGCAGAAGATGCGTTGACAGTGCGGGCATGTTGGCAGGGCCTGGGCATTGGCGGTGTTGGTCCGGGGCGCTGGTGACTTTCGTGCCGCTCTTTTGGCCTTGGCGGCGGCGATCCGGTTGGCCTCATAGATTGCAGAAACAGTCTTCACTGATCTTCTCCATGCCGGTCTATCCTGGGCGAGGTCCTCCCAGGTCGCCGAGTTGATTTGCAGTTGCGTCAGAGATTTCTTCAAAGTGTCCTTGTGGCGTCGTTTTTGGCCTCCTTGCCGGCGAGAACCCGTAGCGACATCTCCGTAGAAAATTCGTTTGGGTAGTCGCTCGTCGTCCATTCTTACCAGGTGGCCGCTCCATCGCAGTTGCACTTGCCTCAGCATGGCATGGATGCTGAGGATTCCGGTCCGCTCCAGGACTTCCGTGTCCAGGATCCTGTCTCGCCATCTCAGCTTCAGTATTCTGCGGAGGCAGCTGAGTAGAAAGTGATTCAGCTTCCTGGCTTGGTTCGAGTAGACGGTCCAGGTTTCCGCTCCGTAAAGGAGTGTCATCAAGACGACGGCTTAGTAAATCTTCATTTGGTGTTCAGATGAATACCGTGGCGATTCCACATGGAGGCCTGCAGCCGGCCGAAGGCATGACTAGCTTTGGAGATCCGTTGGGCAACCTCGTCATCGATTCTCGTGTTGCGCGACATCGTGCTTCCTAGATAAGCGAAGGTTTCCACGTTTTTGAGTTGAGCACCGTTGACATTGATTCGAGGAGCATTGTATTCCGCGCTGGGTGGCGGCTGGTGCATGACAACCGTTTTGGCTGTACTGATTGTTAAACCGAAATCGGCGCAGCCTTCGGCGACGAGGTCCATGCTCCTTTGCATGTCCTCCTCCGTCACGATGTTAAGGGCGCAGTCGTCCGCGAAGAGCAAGTCATGGACTGTAGTCGTAGACACGCGCGTTGGAGCCTACATACGCCGACTGTTGTGAAGGTGCCCGTCAGTTCTGTAGGCGATGCGGATACCAGGCTGCTCATCACGGTAGGCGTCCATCAGCATAGCCGAGAACATGAGACTGAAGAGGGTGGGGGCCAGTACGCAGCCCTGCTTCACTCCGTTGGTCACTGCGAATGCTTCGGATACCGTCCCGTTGTCAGTGACGCGCACCGTCATCCCGTCATGAAGCTGACGCAACATGTGCGTGAACCACTCAGGACAACCACATTTCTTCATAAATTTCCACAGTCCGTCACGATTCACCGTGTCAAAGGCTTTCGTTAGATCCACGAAGGTAGTGTTTAGGTGAGTTCACATCTCCTGACACTTCTCTTGTAGCTGGCGGGCGGCAAAGATCATATCAGTTGTTCCGCGGTGTCAGCGGAAGCCGCATTGGATTTTCGGGAGCAGGCCCTGCTCTAGGTGTCCGTTAAGACGATTGAGAAGGATACTAATGAAGATCTTCCCGGCGATATTGAGCAACGAGATGCCTCTGTGATTATCACAGAGTTGCCGGTCCCCTTCCGTTTGTAGAGATGAACGATGGTTGCGTCTTTGAAATCCTGAGGAACTTGTCCTTGGCGCCACATCTCCTGGAAGAGTGTTGTGAGTTCTGCCATCAGCCGGGGCCCACCGTGCTTATAGACTTCCGGTGGGATTGCGTCGGATCCCGGTGCTTTACCGCTGGAAATCTGCTGCACGGCCCGGATGGTTTCTGTTAGTGAAGGCGGCAGATCCAGGTCATTGTTCGCGTCCACATGAGGGAGCCGGTCAATGGCAGCATCGGAGATGGCTGATGAGTAATTAAGGACATTTCTGAAGTGCTCGGCCCAGCGCTTCAGAATTTGCGATTTCTCTGTCAGCAGTGTTGTGCCGTCAGAGCTGAGCAGTGGTGCGGACCCCTTGATACACGGGCCGTAGATGGCCTTGACGGCTTTGAAAAAGTTTTTCATTTCATTACGGTCCGCATACCCCTGAATTTCCTCAGCCTTTTGGATCATCCAGGCATCCTGCATCTCCCGCAGCCGTTGTTGTACAAGGCGCCGGCATCTGAAAAAGGCTGCTTTAGTGGCGTCAGTCCGAAGGTCCATGTAGGCTTTGTGTAGTCCATTCTTCTCCGTGAGTAATTTTCTGATGTCGGCGTCATTGTCGTCAAACCAGTCCTGGTGTCGACGGTGTGCGCGTCCGAGTACATCGAGGGCGGTGGACTGGATGACATTTCGCAGTTGACACCATCGTGTCTCCACGGTAGCGTTATCATCTGAAGCATGCAGTTCCTCCAGTTTCTCGGTTATTTGGTTGCTGAAATCAAAACAGTCAGCAGGCAAAATAAATAAAAGAGTATTTAACTTACCTGGCGGCCTCTTAACTTGGGGCCTTCGTCGGGGTTGTAGTCGGAGCCTCATCTGGGAGATAAAGAGACGGTGATCTGTCCAACCATCGCCATCGCGGATCGCCTTGGTTACCAGCACATCCTGTCGATCTCGCCTCCGGACGAGAACATAGTCCAGCAGATGCCAGCGCTGCGACCGAGGGTGTATCCACGTGGCCTTTTCCCGCGTCGGAAGGCGGAAGAAGGTGTTTGTCAGCAGGAGACGGTGTTCCGCACACGTGCGCAGAAGAAGGAGTCCGTTATAGTTACAGCTACCAAGACCGTGGGGATCCAGCACTCCCTGCCAGGCAGCGTGGTCCGTCCCGACGCGGGCATTGAAGTCCCCAAGGACAATTAACTTGTGATCTTTCGGCACAGTCGCCAGCAAGGCGTGCAGGTCCTCGTAGAATTTGTCCTTCGCCGCATCAGAGCTCGTCATTGGGGGAGCGTAGGCGCTGATGATGGTGGCGAACTGGTCTCCCCGAAGAGGCAGGCGGAGGCTCATCAGGCGATCATTGATACCCTGCGGCAGACAGGGCAGACGTCCAACAATGTCGTTCCGGATGGCAAAGGCAACACCAGCGTCGCGTTGCTCTGCCTTTGGTCGGCCGCTCCAGAAGAAGGTGTAGCCGGCCCCCACCTCCTCCAGCTGACCCTGCTCAGAGAATCGGGTCTCGCTGAGAGCAGTAATGTCCACCTTGTAGCGCGCCAGTTCCCGAGCGACTAGCGCCTTCCTCCGTTCCGGCCGGTTGCTCCTAGGATTGTCTAATAGGGAACGAACATTCCAGGCCGCTAGTAGTGGACTCATCCGAGCAGCCTGGAGGGTATGGCGAGGGGGGATTGGGACGGGGGGTATTGTTGTTTGTTTGAGTTTTACGACCGCGTATTTTGCGATCTGTGAGCCGTGGTAGACTGCAGAAGACGTGTGACTCAACATTTGTTTAAGGCACTTTTTCTAGCCCGTTCCTTCGCGAGGAGGCAACAGTGCTGTCTTTAAATAGGGCTGCTCGGACATCCCAGGCGACTGCCGATGTCCGCTATGGGTTACGGTTTTGTTTTAGTGGGAGAACGACCCGATTTAGCCTGGGCCGCCTACGGGGTTGCTGTCACCCCCACCGTAGGACTTTTTGAGAAGGGGGAGGTGGGAAGTTCGGGAGTCAGACATACCGGGTGTGGAGGCACACACAACACCGGAGACCCTCACCTGGTTTAGCCCGCTGGTCATGACGTTTGCCCGGGGTGTGGCCGCTGGGAAGAATCCAACTTCGAGGAGCCACAGGTGAGAGTTGGGTACCAGTTAGAGGCGGCCACAGGAGCATTCACCACCTGTACGAGACAAATGGAGCGACCAAATGCTATCTGTGTTGTTCTACCCCTAACTAGTACCCCTACACCCCTTAACTACTGCCATGTGCACATACGATCCACGTAGACATGGTGTTACGCACCCCGCCAGGCATTGCCAGGCATTGCCAGGTATTACCAATCGACGGAAATATTTGGAAAGAGAGAGAGGGCCAATTTTCCGATGCGGCACGATATGCAGAACAAAATAGAGTAATATTGGATAGAAAAGTGGGAAGAAACAAAAAAACACAGATTATTTTATAAGTCAATTGAAATGGACAAGTATTAACTTTATACGAAATGTCAGTCAAATTACAATAGTAAAAAATCAATAAAAGTATTATATACCAACTAAACAGGATCTTTTGTATCGATTTATTCTGAGGTGATCAGCAGGATTGTGTGGTCTGATAGACTCAGTACGAATGAGAAAAAACGATCGTAATTTTGTGGCGCATCGTCTGAGGCCCAAATAACTAACCAGTTACACAGAGAGCGCGCGATAGCAAAAATTCTGTAGCAGTCCGAACAACCATCTTCTTGACGCTTCCGGACAAGCCTCCTATGCGTATACATTTTCATGAACTTAAAAAAGACATGCCGTCAGGGCCACCGTCTTGTTTTCTAGTTTTTTTTTGTTTTTTTCTGACCGATAACTGTTGAATCGATTGACATTTTCCAGACAAAGCCGGTTGACCCGTGTCGACCGCAGTATGCTAGAAGGCTAACCTGCACGGATGGAAACCATCGTCTTTCTTATATTTAAAGATAGCTCGATGCGGAAATGCCAACTTTCCAGAATCAGGGGAAGAAAGTAGACAGTGTCCGAGGCAGTTGTACTTTTAGGTTTGAAGGGCATTTGAGTTAACAAACCCGACGTGCTCTTAACAGTGGTTAGCTCGTTTTCCTGTCGGTTGTGATCGAGTATAGTACCTATGGTAGAAGGCGCTCACCGATCGCGTAACGAGAGAAACTCGACCCGTTTTGTTTTGGGTCTCGTAGGCAGTAGCCCGTGCCCCAACAGTTAGAGCGTGGGACTAATAACCAAATGAGCTCTGGCGCGAACTTCAGGTGCTGCCAACCTAGGGTATTCAAAGGCTGGTTGATGACGGCTAATAATCCGGAATTGGCCATTCTAGTCTACATTGGTTCTTTGGTAGATTCCTCCCACTGATCTCATTAAATGCCAACTGAAATTCTGAAATGAGTTTCCAATTAGGAACGATTGCTAACATGGGTTTGGTATATAGATCATTACACGGCCTAATCCTCTGCGATGGAAGGCCAGCTTTTGAACATCTAAAAAACTGCGCTCAAACCAATGTCTGCTTAATTAGTAAGCATTTTATCTATTGATTTTCGATGCCCGTATAAATTCGAATGTATTGTATGGAGAACATAAGCAAATACAATATCACTTTTACGCATTTGGTAGAATATTAAATCTTCTCCAAATTTATGTTCGAAGAAAGTCCATCTCTCGGTTTTAAACAGTTTTCTAATTATGAGATTTTTAGGACCATACAATTTAAATTTAAATTGCATCGTATGTGTGCATTTATTAATGCCCCAGGTGAAAATCATGAGACAGTCCATATCCATTGCCAAGTGTTATGAGGGATGCATGCTAACCCCTATACGGAAAGCATACGGCTCGTAGATTGACTATCCTAATTGCAAATGCAACGGCAGATCGCATTCAAAATTACTCGGTAATCGGAAAACAGTTTTAACATTTTAATTTATCCTTCCGTTGAGCATAAAATTTGAAGAAGACGGAAGTTTCTATAAAATGAGTCGAAACTTACTTACTTTAAATTAAATTCAATCAATTAAGTTTTTAATTAATTAAAAATTAAGTTAATTAATTAATTTAACTTTTCTGTAAAATATATATGAATTTATAAGAGCACTAAAAATCAATAGATAAAAAGCATACTACCTTAGCAGTCATTTTTGTCGAGTGCGGTCCTTTAAGGCAACCTGCAATCAAAAGTTGGTATCCCAGCAGATTCGAAAGTTCCTTGGATTGTGCCGTACCATGATCGATATCCCAACCGCAATTATGAAATTCTTCCTAATGGAAAACGCATTTCAGCATTTCGATTAACACCATGTGCTCGGTCACTTATTGTGTGTACGGGAAGTGTCGCATAAGAAAATGTCGACACAAATTGGGACGATGAGTTGTCGCATTTAAAATGCCACATATTTTATGCATTCGGCTGGCCTTTTGCACACCATGTCATTTTTTGCATGCAGAATATGTTTATAAATGCTTTTATCCGTTCAATTTTTTACATATTTGAGCAGACATCAATGGTACCTTATACTCTGGTGGTTGCCAACCACCCTAGATTACGGTTACGCAGAATAACATGTTTTTCTATGAGAAGAGAGTAACCTAAGCATGCAAATTAGCCCAAAGGGAACTTGCCGCATTTGCACATAAATTGTTTTCTCCATTTACATCAGACAAAGGAAGGCGCAAGCAACAAGGTTATTTTTATAAAATCCAACATTTGCTGGCTTTTGAAAATTCCGTTTTGTAAGTCTTAGTGCTTTGGTGCTCTAAATGTGCAGTAATAATGTCTACTGGAGATCCATTGTTTGAAAGTCCCCAAAGTTTTCTGCGAATACTGTTATATCTTACTGCTGATAGGTTCCCATCCAAAGGTATGTTAAAGTTGATACATGTGAAAAGATACTTTTCGCATGATCTTGTTTCCGCTAATGCAGGATTTAGAAGAGTAATTATTTTCGCAATTTCGTAGTATTTACACGGTCAGGCTGTTTTGCATTTACAGTCATAGAACGGAGTCTTAAAGTAAATAAGTATAACGAAAAAGAGTTCAATATAAAGAGGAATGTGGGTTATTTTATTTGCGGCAGGAAATTTATCATTGATTTTCAGGAAAAAAAAACCGGCCACATGTCCTAATTTGTACCCTGGAAAAAGGTAAAGTACCCAAACATCCTTCAGTGAACTAACTAATCAAAGCACTTCATACAAAGGTAACTTATTCGATAAACTTTTTTAATTTAGCTAAGAAATATAACTTTAAAACTTTATTGTTGATGTTTACGTTGTTCGATGAGAAAGTCCGCGAATATGACCCAAACGGCCATCTCCATTCGGAAGAATGTCCAAGAAGTAAATACGTCGGTAAATGCTTTTAAAATATGTCTTAGTTGGAAGGTTTTGGATATAAAAACGCAGGACATAATCTACGCTTGTGGGCAATCGATTGAAAACACTGAAAATAACAAAGTTTTAATTGTTATTTCAGGGAAGATCTGAGGCTCATCGAACTCCAACGTTAGAAATACCTATACAGAAATTTAACGAAAGAAAAGTTATTTTATTATACATAAAATTGTGTTTACGAGTTCACATGAAAATTATATTTATTAGTCCTAGTTACAGCGATTTAGCATATTTTCAGAATATGACGTATTTTTCGAAAAAAGTTGGTATTTCTTGGAGAAATAATGTTAATTTTGCTATCTCCTGTGTGAGTTCCGGTTCGCGACTGCTTATCAATAATTTGAAAATTTGGGCTCTTTGCATGAGCTGGGTCGCGCACTGTACGTTCTGTGCTACATATTTACTAAAACTTTAAAAATAAGACTTTTCTGAGTAGCATTGTCCGAATTAGTAAGTACTTGTGCATTCTTTTTTCGTGTAGATGGCCGTTTGTGTCACATTTGAAGACCCACCCAAACATGAAACCTCAATGCCGAAAAAATGAACGCTCATAAAAAAATCCAACGACGAATGTGTTTCTGACTAATTGAAAAGCTTTCTCTAATAAGGTACCCATCTGGGAACTCCTTTAATATGGCTGAATGATGTCCGTGTGCTTCACACGTAAAGCCAACAAAAAATTGCGAAATTTGGCCGCTACGTTTGCTTGCATTTAGGCTCCATTGTACGGCTATGAATGGACAGATGAGTGACTGAAAAGAATTGGATGTGATCGCTGGGACAAGAGCTGTGTTCGCCTGACGTTTTGGATTCCAACTCAAACCCATAATCAAAGACAGTATCAGGTACGGGTAATTCGTACACTGGGAGTTGCAGTATTTTATAGGATGCAGTCTCTATGCTACAGTATGCCTACGGCAATTAACGGCTCCCCTTTCGTCGATGATGACTGCACTCTGGTGCATTTTTTTCACCCATTGGCGTTATGATTGCTCGGCCATTCGGCGAGAACCGGACACAAATTCAAGTTCGATTAAGCCGAAATTCTCGCAAGGGGTGATAATTGCGTGAGCCGCGAGTTTTTTGAATCATGGTTTACAGTCAATCAACGAGTGCAATGACCTGCCCAACCCATATTCGGTGTTGAGACTCAGTTTGGCCAAAGCAATCGGCGACTCGGGGAGCGCTCAGGCGAACACACCTTCCAACACCCGTGCCGGTGAGCCAGATGGTCGAGCAATCATCACGCCACCCTCCAACACGGGTGGTGAGAAAATTTCAGCGGATAACGGCCCGAATGCCGGCCATCAAACAATCGACGCACCAGAGCGCAGTCATCATCGATGAAGGGGGAGCCGTCAATTGCCATAGGCATGCTGTAGCATAGCGACTGCATCCTATAAATACTGCAATTCCCTGTGTACGCATTACCCGTACCTGATACTATCTTTGATTATGGGTTTGAGTTGGAATCCATAGCGTCAGGTGAATACAGCTCTTGACCCAGTGATCGCATCTACTTCTTTTCAATTACTTCCTGGGACTCGCATTTTTCGCTTGTATCGAGAAGAGTAACCGTCTAAATAATGACGTACCACTGAAATGGCGACTGTTTTGCCCGTTCGGCTTTCCAATTACTGATAAACAAAAATAAAGACGTTTTGAATGTTTCTCTTCACCTCTTAGCGTCTGCATTCGGAATATCTAAACAAAGAAATGCCTGCAGTCATTAATACTGCACCTCAGGCCACGAAATCACAATGATTTGCAATTTCGATATTTATCGTTGATGAAACGTCTGGTTTTCTCAAAAAGCAAAAAAATACCTTTTTGTCCACAGCCTCATTCTCGCGTTTTAAGGAGGACAAAAATAATCAAATATCAAGTGCGAAAAGTCTTGTTTGGTAGACCTTCCTCTGAAATAAAAACAAGCGCACATGCGCAAACTAAGTCTACTGCAGGCAGTAACATAGGAAATTGCCGGAATACAGGAGAAATCGAATTTTTTCTCAAATGTGAAAAAATTTTAACAGACAAATTAGTCAAACATAATGTTATGGAGATCTAGACGCCTGTTACACTGTGCTTTGTGGCTCGCTCTCGAGCCCCGCCAGCAGCCGCATCGCGGCTGCTCACATAGGCAAAAGATCATTACGGACAAAGACAAGGGAGGCTGCAATAGCCATTTCTGGCTTACTGGCCGTCGTCAGCCAGCCATACCCAGCCGCGGGTGGTGCGGCACCCGAGGCTCGTACCCGCAACCCATTGATCAGAAGTCCAAAATTAGCCATTGAGCAACGGGCTCGTCGTCTAGCCAGTTTACATCGGGAATATAGATTTGCGTTCGTTACTGAACAGTCACCGATCGCTAATAGAAATCAATCGTCCTGCTCTGCCTTTAGGCTCACTCTCGAGCCCCAACCGCAGCCACACAGTGACTTGTTGTAGAATAGGCAGATCAATATTACCGACAAAGACAAGGGAGGCTGTAATTGTCATTTCTGGCTTACTGGCCTTCATCAGCTACCCATACTTAAAGTCATGTGTTGCGACACTTTTTAGAATTTTAACACCTTAACTATTGAGCTACGGGCTCGTTGACATGTTTTTTTGCGATATGATGAGATGTTTACTGATGGTGCTACTAAATACTCAGCCTGGTCTGCCTTGAGCCCCTCTAGCAGCCACACAGCAGTTAGCATCATATATCATATTGTATGTGGCATATACAGATGTCTGTGTAGTTAAAAGTCATTAACTGTGCTGTCAGTATGGTAAATCATGCAGTATGTATGTACTAATAGACTCCCACATCAGACAACTGACCGGCTCGGACGTTGGTCTGATTGTGGGAGTGGGGGAGAGATTGAGGTCGACAGCTCAGCGCCTTTTCCTTACTATAAACAATCTGACGCGCTGGAAACTATCACGATGCGTTAAAATCTGTGGCTTTGAAGGTTGCCAACTGACGGGATAACTCGGACCGCGTGGTCAGCCCAATGTGTGTTTTGTGTAGAGTGGCTGACTGGCGGACTGAGAGTCAGGCTGCAATGGCTCCTTCTTAATGTGGCCTTTATGGCACTCCCACTCCGTGGGATCCGAGCCAGGTGTTGTGGTACGCCCAGTGGCGGCTCCGGCCGCGCCAGCCATTTGCGCCCTCTCCCGCCTCTGGTCTTCTTGACTCTGTCTTGACATCGGGCTCAGGTGGGGGAGGAGGAGAGTGCGGTATCTGCAGCGCAAGGCTACTATCACTTAAAACTAATTCACGCGCAAGTCACCGTCCCTGCACCACCCTTCCGTGGAGCATACGGCGGACATCGTCGAAATCGACGGTCGAACTCTTATATACTACTGGCGGTCTTTTTAACTGTTTATGAATTAGCAGATGAACCTTGCCGCTGTGTGGCAACTGGCGGGGCTCAATAGTTAGCTCCAAGGCAGGACGGAACGGGTACACACCGTAAATGCTCGGGGACGCTTGTATCCGCCCAAGTTTATGTGTTTTACGTGGTCATCGCGCTGAAGCTGAGGGATTTCGGCTCAAAACTTCATTGCAACTTGCGAGGTAGGCCTACGTAGCTGCATTTTTCCTGAGTGATTTCAAGGTAGTGTATCAATTTATGTGATGATTAAAAAGACATATATACAACAAGGCTCCCTTTCTCCAGGTTAAAGGGCCGACTCGAAAAAGTCTGCAGGACAATCGAAAGCTGTCTGGTGCAAAACACATGCCTATGACCCTTACCTTGACCTTGCTTGTTTACTCTTTAAAGTGCGGTCTTGCACGCAGGGACACGGGTGCAAAACAAATGTTGCTTTTGTAATCTTAATGGAGTATTTAATCTTAATTTGCTCCAGTAAGAAAGATACGTACAAAAACAGGGATTTTTATAGTGCTAAATTTCAAAGCTCTCTCCCTGGCTGAAAAAGGGCCCCTTTCTTCAGTGATAAAATGTACTAGCTATTTTTCTTATCCTCTGCATAATTACTTTTTAATCGGATTCACGCTAGTAGCGCAGACCTCTTGAGACAGCCAACGGGCTTTGTAATCAAATCAAATTGAATGCGTTACTTCCTAGGAAGTAGACATTTCGTGCAATTGGCAGGACAAATCGCAAACAGACGAGATGGGAGAGGTGCGGGGTCTGAAAACCTTAATTATGGCTCAAAACCCCAAAAAATGTAAGGATTTCTGAGAAGACATTTGCGTTGGATAAATTATCATCGGACAAGTTAGAGGAAGCCTTTATTCCTTAACACGGGTGACCCGGAGCTAACTTACGGGCATGTTAAACTTTCCTCGACTTAAACCTAAAACTTACCATAGCTCTTCTTTTAGCCGTAACCCTAAGCTTAAAGCCAACCCTACCCACTAAACTATCTCTAACTTTAACGCTAACGTTAACTATAACCTAACCTCAACCATAAATCTGTGTACTCTGCAATTCAGTGGTTTCTGTTCGCCGGTCCTGTTGCGGGGACCACCTAAATGCTAACTGCAAATCAGTACCTTCAGACAAGATCAGTTTTTTCCACTGCAGCAGTTGGGCCATAAACATTGTCCTTGTTCTTCGAATACTCTCCTCATCATCTGGCCGAAAAATATCGAATTATTGTGCGCTTTGCGAACTGAGAAGTAAAATGTTCACTTTCTCTTTGAAACTTTTGGGAATAAGTGTTAAAAAAGTGCCTTTTTAATTTTGCTCTTCCTTGTTAAAGTAGTTTTGAACCGAACCTGTTCAGATTTTTAAGGAAAAAGTTAATTTAAATGAAGTTTGAATATGTGTTTTCCAAGGCATACTACTCGAGCAGTTATTTGAGTTAACGGCACTATGGTTGTTGGCGATTAATTTATTGTTGAGCTTGCGCTCAATACTGAGGAGTTTGGCACACGAACCCGGTAAAATTTTCCAATGAAATATTAATTTATTAATTTTGGCCAATGACTCTTTAGCTCTTTAAGAAATATACGTATGCATAAAGGAATTTTGATATTTCAAAAAGTCAAAGTTCGCTTTCCCTGTCTGGAAAAGGGTTCACTTTCATCACTGATAAAATGCACTTGCCAGTTTTCTTTCCTATACACAAGTAATCTGCTTAACCGGCTTAGCTTGGTATTCAATAAATGTTTGGGAAAAATTGCGGTAATAGCTGCAGTTAACATTTTATTACTTGTAGGCTTCCTATTTTTCGGTCAAATTTTTCATAAGTCTAGACTGTAAAAAACATCCATTGTGCGATTATTGGGCCTTTTTACCGGTATTATATTCAGTTCCACGTGTGTAAGAGGAATCGAACCTGTTATCATTATCTTCCTCCGAAAACAGCTAGCTGGGCGCCTGAAATGCAAACGACTTCAGTAGTGCGCAGATTAATTGGCGTCATTTGTTGCCCTGCAGCCCAGTCCTGAAAATTCGCACAATGATTTGTCACTTTGAACTTTGACGTAACTAGTTAGGCTTTCAGTCCATGCCTCCTATTTCTCTCTCTCTCCCTCCCTTCTCCCCTCTCCCCCACCTCCACTCCCCTCTTCCCCACCACAATCCACACTCCCTGGAAGAAGGCAGCATCCAGGAGCCATTACTCCTTTGCTAACTGGCGCTTTAAACAAAGGATAATCCGTAAGCATGTAGGAAAGGAGTAAAAATTACAGTCTCCGTCATCCAGGAATGCGATTTTGTCTGCTTTGCCTTTAGATACAGTACCTTTTCTATCTCGTGAAAAGGTCGGCCAAACTTCTGCAATATTTTTTAATTCGAAAAAATGCTATATAGGGTTGCGCTATTACTTATCGTACAGCAAACTCCCAGTCATGTCAAGATGCCGGCTTCTGATCGAATTTCTTTCCAGCCGTCTGTAGAAAAAGACTACTTTATTAATGTGATTTTTTACCTTGATTTTCGATGTCCTTATAATTTTCGATATATTTTATTGAAAAGACGCATGAAAATATTCCTTATTGTAGTCAGTGCATAGAAAGTACATCTTCTTTAAATAACAAACTTGAATAAAAGGGGTTTATTTGATTTTAAAATTTTTTTACTTAGGACATTTTTAAGACCATGAAGTGTCCATTCTTAAAACCTCGTATTGGTTTATTTATCAATGCTCCTTGCACAAGATGCAACATGATCCACATTCACTACGAACTTTTATGAACACTGTATGACTTTTTCCTGATAACGTAGAGTAATTTGCGCTTTGCTTTATGCGAGATGCATACAGCCTGTCGTTCGGAAACCCCGAATGCATGTATAGTGGCAGGTTGGGTTCAACATTGTTCGGCCATTGTAACAATTTTTAAACAGAAAGATACTCTTCCTTCAAGTATAACATTTTAAGAAGTCGTCAGCATGACACCCGCTACACTGTTAAACTGTAAGTCCACCGAAGTACTTTATTTAAAGCTCTATAGCGGCACTCGCCGATCGTGTTACGGCACGCACTTGTCCCGTTGTGTCCTGCAACTCATCCTCGAACTAGGAATATAAGTAGAATGACATTATAAACAAAGATAAGAGAGATTAGAATAGTCATTTCTGGCTTATTAGCCGTCATCAACCAGCCATACCAAACCGCAGGTTTTGCGGTACCCGAGGCTCAAACTCGCGACCTGTTGGTTCGAAGTCCAATGCGTTACTCATTGAGTCATGAGCTGCCAAATGAATGAATGAAAAAAAATCATGCACGTATTCTATAAAATATCTTTGAACGAGAATAAAAAGCAATGACAAAATGGCGTACTACTTAAGTAGACTATTTTGGTGGATTGTTTATGCAGACGTTCGGAAGGAAGCTCGTTCAGATGCCAGTATTTTTTCATGACTGAAATATTTTCGGATTACGCACGATGGATCAATTAGACTATTTGAAACCACCATTGTTAAATTTTTTGAACCATTTGTTAGTACGTGTGATTTTCCGCAAAATATATTTATAATAAATAATCATTTAATTCACCATTTCGAAAGGTCATAAGTGTGCATACTATGTTCTCAGTACCTTTGAAAACTTAGGTCCTTTTATGGAGCGCATAAGATTATGACGGAAGCCAGCGCATAATAAGTAGTATGTTGTCGTTACGTTTTGGATTTACCAACAGCACAACCACGTTTAGGTGACCTTTTCTGTCAATTTTCGCACGCTCTTAAGCATTCTATCTGCAGTTTTTCGTTAGCCATGATCAGTAATCCCTGATCTAACTGAATTTCTCGAATGTTCGATTATGTTGTTGTTTCTTATTTTGGTGGCACAGTTAGCAGTTGTATGGTTGGCTAACCAGGTCGTGCGTTCGTAAAGGGCGTTCCTTCGGCTGCACTAGTAGAAACTGAACTATACACATGTTCCTCGCCTTTCGGCGGTGAAAGAAACAACCCAATGACGTCCTTCCCCAGTCCCCCTGACCTCCCTGCCCCTTATTCGGCATGTTTGTGCCTCTCCCCGACCGTGACATTTTACTGGTCTGGTGAAGAAAATAATTGAAAATATAATAGGCGTTTATGGATCTTGACTTATTGATTATAGACATGAGCAGTATCACAGATACCACAATTTAGTTTTACAACTGGAAGGTTTTTCGAAAAAGAGGCAATGGTAGCAGTCAATGCATTTGTATGATGAACGCTCACCGATCAGTCACGCGACGCACCCGTCCCGTTCTGCCTTGGGACTTATTCTGGAGTCCCGCCAGCAGCTGTACAATGGCTAGTATTATAGACAGAAGAACATTGCCGACACAGTTTTTGGTTAAACATCTGGCTGAAATAAAACAGGCATTTGTTACTAATTTCACAAGTGGAAAGCTTTCAGTCAATGTACTGCCTGCAGCCAATGAAAATACTTTGTCGCCAAAGACATTTTCAGACCCACGCACAAAAGTAAATATTTTACATCGAAAAAAGCTCTACTGAATGGTGTTAGCGAGGGATCATGGGAAGCCTTTAACTTGGAACTCTTCAAATTTTACGGAGGCAGTATATCGGCACAAACTTAACCCCAAGACCCACGGTAAAACGTGCTAACAGGAACATCCCGCCATCTCCCTATTGGCCTTGCTCTAAATTCCAGGGAGATTATTGCTTAGGTCAAAAGTACCGTTATAGGTGGGTCTTGTGGTAGGATTAGGGTTTACTTTGGTTAGGTTTAAGGCTAGACATAGAGTCGATTTTAGGGTTAGGACAAAGGTTTGTGTAAGGGTCAGTTTTAGCCTTCGGGCGAAAACTCGGGAGTAATTACTCTTTCTGGAACTTAGCGCAAGGCCACGCGTAGTACTGGGTGGGGAGGTTTTTCGAATTCTCAAATCCACGATAAACCTGGAAGTTATAGATTGCATTCCTGAGCTCGAATGCTCGGATTAAAGTAAGATGCTTTTTCAACACTGCGGCCGCCGATCCAGGCTTCATAACCTGAAGCCCCTAGAAGATAGTTTACGTGTGCAATTTAGGGGTTACGATTCAAAGGTTTTGGTTGTACTTTATCGAACGAGACGTGCGGACTATATCCTCCAGGTATTACCAGTTAATCGGCAGGCTGCCTCAGTTCATGTAGCTACAAGGATTTTGGTTGGATTGGACAGCTGACGGTCACTGCCCAAGCCCTTCTTGCCAGTCATCCCCGCCACAAACTGGGCCACAAAACTCATCTATTGCTCCTGTCTTTTAATTTCCTCAGAAATTAATCGCCGGCTTGGAGCACATCAGTCCAAAGTATGCTTTAAAGGTGCAGACCGAAAAGTGTTCTGAATACTTCAGATGCAGATCTCAGGTCTTCTTATCCTGGCTTTTGGGTATGGTCGACTGGTGCAGACCAATACGTCAGAATCGGCGTGCAGAGTTGACATGATTTTTGCCGACCCACTATCTATATCGTCGATTGCCTGCAGGTATGCAACCCCCGACGATAGCTCCAAGTCAAAATGCGTCCCATTGGACCATCAGTTTGCTTAGGTACCATTCTCATGGGACGTTCAATAAACATCTGTCTCAACACTTACATATATCGGAGCAAACGTATAGCGTATGCATGCAAGGTTGCCAGGGTGTATGTGTGGCGCGCATAGACAGGGTGTTAAGCATTCTCAGGCACTGAGTTCGAGTCCACCCCCGGGTGCCTTAATCTCATTTTTTCATCGAATCCACATGAAGAGGGAAACAGCGAGTGCACAAGTTCACTTCACTCTAAGTTAATTCGTGCGCATCCTGTGGAGGCACAAAGTGAAATTCTTCGCTTGTGTTGATCAACTAATCGCAGCGATAATAAAAGCAAGGAAGGATGTTGGTTAAATTAGGTAAGTAATGCGCTTTTGTGGAGGAGTACGTGCCTTTCGTAGGCACCGTTTGTATTTTTTTCCTGAATCCCGACCTGCCACTCCAAACCGTGAATTACTTTCTTATCCCATTATTGGAGTCTTCGATCCGGTTACTGCCTCCGTCCAGAGCTGGTGAGCTGAGCGTCTACACTTTGTGAACTGAAAAAGAGCATAAAAAGCGCACCCTTTGAGCACTGATTTGTAGTTACTCAGAGGGTGAACGTGCTGCTGTTAACGCCGTCGGGACGCCTTGCGGTTGAATCAGTAATTGATGCCACTCCTCCTCTCTGTCAGAATCCTTCTCTTAACTTCTGGACTGCGAAACTGTACCTCTCATTCGTGGCTCCAACTGCAAAACTGTACCGCTCATTCATGGCTCCAACTATTGTCACTTGCATGCCAAAACTTACACCGGGTGACCGAACACGCGTGAAGTTATGTGAAGTGTAAAAGCAAATGCGGCCATGGATAGCTCACAGTTTGCAGTTGGGCCGCGGCCCAGGGATTTTGGAAAAAATGTACATTTAAACATTTTGCGCTGCCTGTTAGTTGAAATGCGTGATTTTAGCAAATCCACGTAAATTTCCTCGTGCCATTGTTTTATTCGATTTGAAGGAAGGAAGTAAAATGAGGGTTCCACTTTCGCTTCATTAAGTCCCTTTTCAAGGTTTTGCATTGCATTCTCTAAAATAAGTAATTGAGTGGGCAGAAAAATATGTTTCTTACGCGATTTGTCTTTGCGGCTGAAAATGTAAAGAAACTTCAAAAATAGGATTCGGGTTGAATAGGCATCAGAAGTTTACATTATTTTTGTAAGTTCATTAAACAAAATATTGCATTGTACAGAGTTTCTGCAATGATCCTGGCACTCTCTACTAGGTTTTTATTTAATTATATACCACCATATTGCGTTCCTAGCAATTTGGTGCAGTTTGCTACAGTCATCCCAATGGAAAATATCAGTTTTGTTTCAGCCCAGGGTCACTGAACCAATTTATGTTTCATGTGTGTTCGTGAAAAGAAGGTGTGTTGATTTAACTGCTTCCGATCGAGATGCATTTATTTTCATTATTCTTTCTTACGGGGTATCCAGTCGTTTACGCTGGTTCTACTACCTGACTGTGGACTCTAACCAAAAACCCGCAGAGCGGATAGGACCCGGTCCAGCCGTCTGTTTCGCTGTTATTCTCTGGCTGAACAATGCAACAGAAAGCTGCTCATTTCATTGGTAGCTCTCTCTTGCCCAGTCCTGTGGAGTATACTTTAGAGGACGCTTGGTGGAGTACACAGAAAGCCTCCTCGTACGTAAAAAGAATAGTTAAATCGGGTGAAATTCTAAATTCCTACATCTTCTTGATGTTTATTTATGAAATTATGTTTGAACCAGGAGCGTGTGACCACCGCCCTCGGGGTAAAAATGATACATACGTAAATTACTGGGGGGGGGGGGGGGGGTTGGTGGATTTAACTAACTCATTTGACCCAGTTGTGAAAATCTCATGAAATCGGTGAGATTTCAGCCCACGTCAGCAAGAGGAGTGCTTTAGTTCAGCCAAGGCACTAGACACCTCTTAATATGCACAAAATGGTACGTTTATGATTGCACCTAAAGTTTTATTTAAATTTACTAGTCAGTGACTGGCCTGCCAAGATGTGAGCTTAGGAAATATGTTATTCCTTTGACGTCCCTATCGGCGCAATTAAGCGAACATCTGTTTTTACGTAACCAAACTCATCTAAAACATTGTACAAACGGAAGAAAAACCACCAATTCTCGTGAAACCGTGTTCAAATGTACACTACAAATTTAGGCTGTTTGGTAAAGGCCATACCGTAATCTGGAAGACTACTTGCGGGAAATATACGCCAAAGGAACATTTTAGAACGCAGGTCTACTTTTACTGCTTTATTCCCTCGTTTTTTTACACGGACAGACTTCCTGGATGTTTAAATCTTCAGTTTACTTATCTATACCAATTTTTACCCGTTTTTGCAATTTGCCACTATTTTGAAAACAATGAATGTTTCTACACAACTAAATAGTAAATTATAAAACATAATATGCCTTCTTCTTAAGGGCGGTTGCTTGTTTACTGTTATGAAATCTTGGGGGTGCAGGGGGAGGGGGTGAGTTCACGTAACAGGCCTTTTTTGTGAAATCCATGAGATTTCATGAGCAAGGGCATCCACTGTAAAAGTTAATTTTTCCGGTGAAAAAACGCTGAAGTCTGCAGACGAGATGTGACCTCCATGAAACTGTCACCTCTCTGCCATCTTCCTTTTACTATCTCATCTCTAGCGCTGTTCACTTCCGTCCACTACTGAATCCGCCCGACTAGTCATTACAGGAAAAATAATTTGGTAATATTTGGAATGACAGGCTCAAAGTCATCAGAAATAAAAGCACCAAAAGTAAGGAAGAAACCTTGAGGTGGGTCATAGGAACCAGACGTATCGTGTCCAGCACCAAAATAGAGTCGAGTGTTAATAACTTTTGAGGACCACTGCCCGTTCACACCATATGTCAAATCAGGGTTATAATTCCTTACGCACTTGGCTTCTTTCACCAAACTTCCACCAGAAGTACTAACCAAAAACCCAGGTAAGCATTTTGTGAACTTCATCTGTCAGCGTGGTGCAGATTTGAGGTGACTATCTGCCCAAAAACACCCCCAGCCCTCTCCACTTGGTCTTCATTTCTCCAAGTGACCTTTCTAATTTCGTCTGAGGTTGCGATGATCGGAGCCAGATTGGTCTTGTTTAACTTCATTATTGTGGTAAAAAAATCCAGCTGAATGCAATCAACTTTTTAAAAACACTACGAAGCACGTATCTACTTTCTCAACAAGTACCTGTCCCGAATGTGTAGCTAAAAGATTCGTTTTGCAACTACACACCCCCGACTGATAGCGCATTTCCAGTGCGGTGTTCGGCTGGCCTGAAATATAACAACATCCCCTCGCTGCTGGCAACCCCCCAGACTGTACTGTAGTCCATGATCGCGACAAACTCCAGAACGCCTGTGAATGCAAAAACAGCCGAACCAAACCCTAATAATGTCCTCCCGTGGTAATTGTGCATTTCCCCTACTGAGCTCCGGATCATTTATAATTGATCCATTTCCGGGTAAGAAACGGAAAAAGGGACCACACTCTAACCCTAAGAAAGGTGGGTTTGGCATGAATTCCAGGAAATTTACCTATTCCCGTCTTATAAACCTAATCTAAAATCACTCCGATTTCATCCTTGAACGCATCTCAGAATCGCTGTCAGAACATGAATAGCATAAACCATACTAATTTAGTATTTACAAGGGAGATAGGCAGGGCCTTTGAAGACCCTATTTACAGATAAAAGCTTGCAAAAGATAAATATATTTACATGGTGATATGGGTATATTATATCATTTATATCAACTAAATGCAGGGTCACCAAATCAAATTTCATCAAGACTTCTTTTAAAGGTCTCAACAATTTCGACCAGAACAACTGAAAAAAATAGTTATTTGTATTCTTCAATCACTCAACGCGTGAGAAAGTAGGCCCGCATTTCCAATTTGGTGCAGCTTGCCTTTATTTTGTATTGGTGACATCCGAGGTTTATCGTTTTTGCCAATTCAAATAAATCGGCTATTGGAAGCGCATTCTTTTCCTCTGACAAGTTTGAAGACCATGAGCCTTTCTATCCGACCTTCATAAGGTAGGCACTCCCATCCGCTAACACGTTTGGTCGCCCTTCGTTGATCGTCATCCAAAACAGTGTAACCTTGCTTCATCTAGGGGCACTTCTCCTGACCGCATTATTCTTACACCAACCGGACACATTTTCAAAACACAAGACCAAAAAGCTCTTCGTCAAAATTAAGGAAGGAACTCCTGATCGCTCCCCAGGATAAAAGTAGCCCTCTTTGCCATTGTTGCACGGTGAAATGATGATTTGAGAGTGTGCGTCCTGTACACACCTAGATCTCTTAGCCTGTTTACCTGTTCGAGTTGGTGACCTCTAATTAAGTACTGATATCCAAATCGCATAATCTTTTTGCAACTTCACCTTAGGCGAATGACCTGGCAATTTTGAAAATAAAGGTTAAATAATCACTCATCACACAACTTTTGTCATCGCGTATTAACATACATCTTTCTGAATTGTTCAGTTCGGTGCGTGCTGCGTTTTACTGGTCAAACTGTTGGCCTGGGGACCAGACTGGTTGTTTGAAGATCATTCCTCTGCGCGTTTCCAGTATGCAGAGCTGGTTGTTTTGGTAGGGTAGAGTCTACCCTGTCTAGACAAGACGATGAATCGAAACCAACAGTTGATGCTGCGACCCCTGTGTCTGTCTAGTCTTTCGTACAATCGGTCTTGGGCATTGACCTTGGGGTGTTTGTGAACGGGTGAACGGACTGTGACACGGAGGCCCAGGCTGTAGGAGCTGGGCTCCGAGCTGCCACCCCCCCTCACCTTCCTGTTGGGTTTTCAACCAGCACCTCTCATGTGAGAGGGCAGTATGCTCTTCGGTCTCTTCTCCATGTAGCTCCTCTGCTGCATGTGGGATCTGAACCTGCGACTATCACGGTGCACTAAGCGTCGTGGCTTGGAAGATTGCCAGCGGTCAATTACACTCAGACCTCGTAATATATTTTTTGGAGGAGTGGCCGAGTGTTGCCTGAGAGTCAGGCTGCAACGGCTCCTTCTGAATATGGCTCCTTTACGGCACCCCCGCTCCGTAGGATCTGAGCTCAGCGGCAGCTCCGGCCGCGTCAGACACCTGCAACCGATCCCATCTCCTGTCTTCTTGACTCTCTCTCTCTCTCTCTCTCTCTCTCTCTCTCTCTCTCTCTCTCTCTCTCTCTCTCTCTCTCTCTCTCTCTCTCTCTCTCTCTCTCTCTCTCTCTCTCTCTCTCTCTCTCTCTCTCTCTCTCTCTCTCTCTCTCTCTCTCTCTCTCTCTCTCTCTCTCTCTCTCTCTCTCTCTCTCTCTTTCTCTTGACAGTGGACACTGCTGACTGAGGGAGGACAGAGAGAGAGAGAGAGTGGTAACTGCAGCGCAAGTCTACTATCACTTAAAACTAATCCACGCACAAGTCACCGTCCCTGAGCTGCGGAGCACATGGTGGATCTGGTCGGACTACGACGGTCGAACTGTCGTGACGACCCTGGTTAATAAGGTCTTTTGTTCCAAGTGCTGTAGATGTGCTAGTGCATTAAATGTTTAAAGAAATCCTAAAATGTGTTTTCGGTAAGAAAAAATGGCAAGGATGATTCCTATGGCCCCCTAAATAGGATACAGCCATAGGAATGCCCACGTAAATAATAACATTCATTTACTCTTAATCCTATTCAGTCCTGCAGTCACTAATAACCCAAACCTTAACCCTAAAAATAACCCCTGACCCTAATCCTGGCTCCACCCGTACCCCTAAGCTTAAACTTCGCCTTACTTTAATCCTAAACGTGATTTCTTCGAAATTTTCCGCAGAGTCACCTGTATTTTCGGACGGTTCCTGATCGCATATCCTGTTTAGGGGACCATCTAAGTCATCTTTACCGCGAAGATTACTAAACTATGGGTTATAATATTAATTATCGTGCAGCATAATTCAAAAATATTTCTGTCATGCGAAGATGCCGGGTTTTGAGCGAGCTTCGGTCCAGCCGTCTGCAAAGAATGGAAAGCCTATTAGGTAGTACGAATATCCTCGTTTATCGTACAGCTCGTATACATTTGAGTATATATTTGTAGAAAAACACACAAATGTTCTTCCCTTGTAAGCTTTCGGTAGCAAATTATATATTCTTCAAACGTAAGATCTCAAATATGGTTAATCATAAGGCTTTAAAAACATTTTTGAATTCCAAAATAACGGTGAACCATACTTGTCGTTACACCTGAACTCAGGGTCTTCAAACGGCAATCTGGATATGCTTCGTGTAAGGAAAATCGTCTTAAGAAGAGGCCCTATCGGGCTCAAATATTTTTGTAGGGGATAAGGAACTGGTAGTACAATTTACAAGACGGATTAATAAGTTAACGGATACGATAGAGCAAATTCTATCTTCAGAATGCAATGAATCCTTCTTAATGTGGCCTTTATGGCACTACCCCTCCGTGCGATCCGAACCAGGTACGCCCAGAGGTGGTACCGGCTGCACCATCCACCTGCGTCTTCTCCCGCCTCCGGTCTTCTTGACTCTAGCATGGAAGTGGACTTGCAAACCAGTGCCTGGGGATCCGACATACAGTCGCCACGCCCGCCTCCACTGACCCTCACTGCTCCCACACATTCACACATCGCATGCGCGTATTAGGTCACATGCGCCTCCACGATATCCTGCTGTAAACCGCCATTGGCTTAACTGCAGCAGCGCACATTACCTCCACCAATCCATACACAGCGCCCTCACCATCATCATGTACCTGAGACCATCACGGTTTCCTAGACACCCTAGCTCGGAAGGCTGCTAATCTGGCGCTTACACCAGACAACGCCGTCGGCCCAGTGTGTGCTGTGCGTTTAGTGGCTGTCCGGTGGACTGAGAGTCAGACGGCAATGGCTCCTGCATATCCCCTGGTTTAGCTAATCCTGGTGTGTGCGTTATGGGGGCCAGGTCGTGCTGTGACGCGCGAAGTAGGGTACGCCGGCCCATCAGCCAATGCACGCACTCCCACACCAGACAACTGACCGGCTCGGGCGGTGGTCTAATTTTGGGGGTGGGGGAGAGAGTGAAGTCGAGGTCTACGCGCATTTTTGCATAAACCATCTGACGCGCTTGAAACTATCATAGTATGTTAAACGCCATGCCTTAGAAGGTAGCCAACTGACTGGATAACTCGGACCGCGTGGTCAGTCCAGTGCGTGTGCTTGTGCGCAATGGACGACTGGCGAACTGAGAGTCAGGATGTAATGGCTCCTTCTTAATGTGGCCTTTATGGCACTCCCACTAAGTTGGGATCCGAGCCGCCCCTCTCTTATGTCGTCATGTTCTTGTTTGGTGTCGGACCACAGTACGTGGGCCTGCGCCCTCTTCCATTTCCGGTCTTCTTGACTCTGTCTTGACACCGGGTCCAGGTTGGAGAGTGGAACAGAGTGAGTTAGATGCATCGTAAGTTTACTCACACTATAATCCAGTGCGAGTCACCGTCCCTGCACAACATACGGTGGACATCGTCGAACACGATGGTCAAACTAGCGTGTCACCTAAATGAGACGCGTGGTAGATGCGGTGGACCAACAGGGTACGGCAGGCGTTATTTGGGATGCGGTCCCATAAAAAATGCTGATCATGTGGGTGTGTGTGCCCAATACGGGCACGCATAGGTGCAGGCTCATGCCGCACCCCGCTCTCCCACTCCGTGGGAGATGCTTCATCTGCGCCCGGCCCCGCCTCCGGTCTTCTTGACTATGCCGTGCCACCGGGCTCAGACGGGTAAAGGAAGAGAGTGTGCGGTCGATGCAGTGCAAGTATCTTATCACTTAAAACTAATTTGCCCACAAGTCACCGGCCCTATACTACCCTTCTGTGGAGCATACCTTGGACATCTTCAGATTACGACGGTTGAACTGACCGTGTGTGCGATACCCTGACTCTCATTCCGCCAGTCAGCCACTCCACACAAAACACACATTGGGCTGACCTTGCGGTCCGAGTTATTCCATCTGTTGTCAACCTTCCAAGTCACGGCTTTTAGTGGAGCGCGATAGTTTTAAGCGTGTCAGATTGCTTATAGTGAGGAAAATGCCCTGAGGCGTTGACCTCACTCTGTATTCCCATTTATACGCAAAAAATCCCCACCAACATTTCGTCAAAAGGACACGTGTTTATATGGACGATGTTTGGTACTCGAAAAGATTCAGGGTTTGGTAGAAAATGCAGGGCTTTTGATGTGGGCGTAGCTACGGGGGACATTATTGTGGGTGGGTTCGGTGTGACTGTTATCGTGGAAGATTTGTCTGGAGTTTGCCGCGTTCGTGGGCTACAGAACAGTCGGTGGGGATGGGGTTGATTTCAGGGAGATGGGTATACATATTTTAGTCTAACCAAAGATTATCTTAAATGTTAAGGATTAACTCGTGAACGTACCGATTCTCAAAACCGAAAAACTAAAATCAAAGCATAGGAGTCTTGCAAAGCCCGGTGGAAATCGGCAGCACAGGCGAAAGAGGAGGTCGCAGTAATCAGTTATTCATCTGGTGGCAGGTACTCATTTCGACAATACAAGTGATCTCGTTATGTATCACATCCCCTCGAGATTACCCTACTTGCACGAATGGTGTTAACATACCTCATGGGAACCCGCTTAACTCCTACACTACTGAACCGATTTCAATAAGCTCGTGTAGTATGGCCTGTTTTCCTGGGAGAGAGAATTTGTTGAATCTGGACAGGTGTATTACAAGGTCCCTAAGGCACCTGAATTTCGCTCTTCGCGTCACCGTAATGCACTCGCAGATTAACGGGACTTCGGATACTCCTTTAAAGTGGATGGCCGAAATTCCGAAATACCACTGGAATCGTAGTGACATAAGAAGCGTTTTGTTTTAGTGTGCAAAAATAGCCCCATAAACGTAGGAAACAAGTCAACCGCAAACTGCGTCCTTGTGGTGTGTGTTCACACTTCATGCCACATTACGTTACAGTGACGAAGCTGAACCATAGCTAATGGTCGGACATCCCCTCCACCTCCTCAACCCGTGATATGATTGGACCGCTGAACGCCCTCAACCCTCGCCCCCCTCCCCTACTTACTGTTTATTAGATGTTTAAACCTTTTGCTACTCCACCCTCCCTTATATTACTGTAAAGGCTTGATGATAAATAATCGAAAGCGTATGTTCGTCAAACTTAACTTTGTCGATATTTTTTTCCCATGTAACTAGCGTATATAGCCTGTGGATATTTATGTTTACGTACAAGGCTAACTGATGCGCACGTGCATGTAGATGCGAGAGGTTCAGCGTTCAACATGCGCACGGCGTTGGGTCACTACAGAGGAGGAGGAGGAGGAGGAGAGAGGAGGAGAGGAGGAGGAGGAGGAGGAGGAGGGAGGAGGAGGAGGAGGAGGAGGGAGGAGGAGGAGGAGGAGGAGAGGAGGAGGGAGGAGGAGGAGGAGGAGGAGGAAGAGGAGGAGTGAGGAGGAGGAGGAGGAGGAGGAGGAGGGGAGGAGGAGGAGGAGGGAGGAGGGAGGGAGGAGGAGGAGGGAGGAGGAGGAGGAGGAGGAGGAGGAGGAGGAGGAGGAGGAGGAGGAGGAGGAGGAGGAGGAGGAGGAGGAGGAGGAGGAGGAGGAGGAGGAGGAGGAGGAGGGAGGAGGAGGAGGGAGGAGAGGAGGAGAAGGAGAAGGAGGAGGAGAAGGAGGAAGAGGAGGAGAGTGACATAAAAGGCATTTTTTAGTAGGCAAAAAAGCCGTAAGCTTAGATGTCTTTGAATAACAAAGTAACATAAAGCTGCGTCCTTGTGACTAACTGTTTTCCTTTCAGTTGAGTAGCGTGTATAACCTGTAGACGTTTAACCTTTACGCGGAAGGATAGATCGTATGATATTTAACAGGGCCTTTGAACTAAAACGGGACGGAACAAGATCGTAAGTTAAACATTGCCTGCTGGTTCACACAAATGCGCAAATGCGAATGCGGAGACGGTTGACCCACCACGCAGCCGATATTCTGTGAGACATCGCTTGATGAATACTTCTTGAAATTTTTTGTCTGCTTTCCTTTCAAGTGCACCAGGAGGAGGTACCGCAAAGAGTGTCTGACATGAATACTTTTAGGAATACTGAGCGTGACGCTTTAATGCGCAACAAGACGTCCATAAACTGTTTAAAAAAACTTCCACTTAAATTTCTACTCACGCCATCACTTTGTGACCAATTCGTTCCTTCTGATTTCCCTGACGTAAATAGCGTAAGGTTAATAATCCTATTCATCGGAGGATAGACTCGGGCACACTCAAATTTGGTGACCCTTACGTGATATGAGCGCGCAACCTTCTGAGTTATCTGAAAGTGACACTTCAGTGACCGGATCGCCGAAAGGTGCAGGTTTATTCTGTTTCGCCCTTGGGCCCCGCGTAACCTTAATTATTTCCGATTACAGAAGACGGGCTCCAGTCGCCCCGACCTGGTTTAGGGAGGTGGTGGTGGTGGTGGTGGTGGTGGTGGTGGTGGTGGTGGTGGTGGTGGTGGTGGTGGTGGTGGTGGTGGTACTGGTATTGGTATTGGTATTGGTATTGGTGCTGTTTGAAAGATAAGCCAGAAACGGCCGTTCTGGTCTCCCTTGCCTTAGTCGGTAAATAAGCATGCTCACTCTCTTTTGGTTATTGTTTCGATTCTCTAACCGCTGAGCCACGGGCCATCTGTTGTCATAGAGTATACTAGCCATGGTAGGGGAGTTCACCGATCGCGTTGCGCGACATACTCCTTCCGTTGTGCTTGAATGCTCTGAGCTGAAGCCCCTGAAAGCACTCGCACAGTGCGGATTCAGCCTACTGGCAAAGGCAAGGGAGTCTGGGATGGCCATTTCTTGGTCAAGACACGGCAGTAGGAAACCAACCCTGGCCTCGCCCTAATTTCCAGGCAGATTAGGTTTAGGTTATGGCTAGGTTTAACGTTACGGTTAGGGTTGAGGTACAGTTAGTGCTGAGGTCGGAAATATTCCCCCTTCCTGATAGTTCGCGCTAGACCACCCGTAGTACTGGGTGGTTCCTATTGGTATGCTGAATTTGTGGGTTTCGTTACTTGCTGGGCTTTCTACAGAATGGTCTTCGGAACTTTTTCGCACTTAGAGATTGTTGGCAAGTTAAAAAACCATCCCCTTGGGTTTATAGTAGTTTTTATTCGTTGCCAAGTGGGATCGAATAGCTGTTATGCTTACTGTAAAAAGAGTAGGACGCATCACCCTCTGAGACCGCCAGTTTAAATATCCTTTCCTTAGTGGAAGGCCGCAACTACTTATTAGTGGTTTTGTTTTTGCAGCCAAAAGCTATCTAGCCAGGGCGGTGGGTCGCACAGATATTGCCACTTCTACAAAGCCGGAGGTTACTTTGATCGTTATTTTTAGAAACCAGACTACAAGTATAGGGGTGTGGAAAGCAAGATGTCAAACGCAAGCTCACAAGACTGGCCAAAATACATCAAAAACAATTGAGTCGAAGGCATATTTCAAATCTGTCAAGACACCCTATTTACTTAATTGCGTCTGGTAGTCATCTAGTGGATTCTAGATTTCTTAGGAAATCCTGCTTAGACAGCCAGCTTACTGTGTCAGAATTGGTGGATTCCATACGTTGGGTTGGGCGGGTAAGTAGACCCAAGTGTGATTAAACTCACGGCTCCCGCTGGGGCGTCGTAACTCAAGGGGCTAGAGCGTTAGCTGTACTAAAACCTTCGCATTGCTCTCGTGGGTTCGAATGCCGCTGGGGCCGCCGAGTTTTTCACAGTTGGGTCCAATAAAACAAGCAAAAGCAGAAGCAGTCCACGATTGTATCAGAAGCTGAAGACCCTCGAAAAAAGGCAGTATTTAGACATGCGTAAAACTTGTAAATAACTAGGCAAAAATGGACCTCATGAATAGAGGTGAATGTTCAAATTCCAGGTTCGTTTAAGTGCAAAGACGGAGGATGTTTGTTCGCTGGAATCATGGCTTTATTCGTCTGAGCTTTCGAACTCTTACCGGAGTTCATCGTCAGAGATAAAACGGCAACAAAGGAAGAGTAACAGTTAAAGGGGAAAGGGGCCAATCAGACACCAGTGACGCCAGTCCAGAAGTGACTGCGCAGGGCCCTGTATGCGGGCACCAGATCGATAAATCGATTGACTGAGTTCTCGTCGGAGGCTCAGGCTTAATTCTATTCTCCACTCTTCTTGCAGCTGGCGTGGACGATTATATTCTCCGCTTGTCTTGCAGCTGGCGTGGCGATTATCTTCGTGGCTGCGACGTTAAACTCGTGACCTGTTTCGTAGGTGTGGGCAGCCATTTGCGATAAACCGCCACCCCGTTTCAAAGCAGGCTTATGCTCGTGTATGCCCGATCCAAACATACGTCCAGTCTGTCCTGTGTAGTTACGGGAACAGTTTTGGCACGGAGTGCGATAGACTTCCCCCGGCTACTCATTAGGGTTTCATTTGTCCTCGATTCTCAGGACCTTACTACACATGGTAGCTTTGGGTCGGTGGGCAATTCTAACAGCAAGTCCCGCAACAATGCGCTCGGTCGCTTCTGACACGTCCCTGATGTATGGCATCACATGCCATACCGTAGCGGTTGGTTCTGGTTTGATCCTCCGGGGGAGAACATGTAGGCGTCGGCTTATGAACGCCTACGGATAGCCGTTCCGCATAAACTGGTCGTGGAGGTAACGAGCCTGACGTGCTTTTTCCGCCAGGTTGCTGCAATGAGTCTGGATGCATTTGAATAGTGTTCTCACACAGCTTCGTTTGTGAGCCACCGGATGGTTGCTGTGAAAATTGAGAAGCTGCGTGGTGTTCGTCGCTTTCCTATAGAAAGCCGTTTCTATTTCGCCGTTGGGACGTCACCTGACGAGTACATCAAGGAAGGTGAGCTACTACTCTTTTTCTTCTTCCCTCGGGAATTGTATATCTGGGAAGATTGAGTTTAGGTGATCATGGAAATGCTGCAGCATGTTCCTCTTGACGATAAAAAATGTGTCATCTACGTAACGGTGCCAAAAAGATAGGTTGCTGTTGGGTGAAAGCGATCTTTTCCAGCTCTTGTAGGACCAATTCTGCCACTAAACCGGAGATTGGGGAGCCCACTTGAGTTCCCTTGAGCTGCTCATAGGTTTCTCCGACAAAGGTGAAGTAGGTTGTTTGACAAAATTCAAACAGCTTCATAAGGTGTTCAATTTTTAGAGAACTCTGGGTTTCGTCGTATAACTCTTCAAGTTTCCTGCGCAAGACTTCTTGTGCTAAACTCGGCGGGATGGATGTGAATAAGGACGTCACGTCAAAAGAGACCATAACTTCGACGGACCTAATATGAATTCAAAAATGGCAGAAGTATCCGGTGTAAAGCTCATTTTACTTTCAAGTGCGTATAGACCCCCCGAATGTGATTAAGTGTTCGGTATACTAAAAGGAGAGACTCACATTGGAATTTTTGCCTTATTTGCCATCATCGGTCAGATAGACCACAATCCCGGGCTGGAATGACCATAGGATTGGGCTGGTCAGACCTGGGGCCGAATTTTCTCTCGTCTGCCAGCATCTTGACGAGGTTTCAGCTAGCAGGTGGTCCTAGTCTTGGTTCGACGTAAGTCTGGCTGGCTGGTGATGTCAGGTAAGCCAGAAATGCCTACCGTGGTTTCGTTTGACCTTGTCAGTTTCGGTTTTTTGATTAATGTTTGCTCGTTGCTATGACACCACCTCCAAGAATTTTATTCTTAAACTCAACTGCACAACGCCGCCGCCAATAATTAAACATTAAATCGGTTCAGCTTGATTTAAGACCGCTTTCATATGGTTTTGTGCAGGTTGCTGAGATGTTTGTGCAAAAGCCAAAAATCTAGCGTGCATGAAAAACTTTGGCAATTCGCTGCATGCTAATCACACAAGTAACGCTTTACAATCGAGATCCTATTTGTGACATTAAAGTTAATATTTTTGAGTTATGTCACTTCCTGTGTGCATATATTGCCAGGAAGAGTTTAAGTACTTGCATGACGCACGTGGTAGAGAGTTCTAAGTCTTCTTGGTCTATTCGCGAGGAAACTTTGACAGCTTATTTAGTAGCTTATCACCTATTCTGAGCGCCTCTATCGTTAAATGAAGTCCTTGGTATTGCTCACTGGGTACCCTTAAATTATACAGAATAATGTGTCTCTTGGCCAAATGTATTTCATTGTGGAATTGCTACGTTAGAAGCCACATTCCTTTCTTTTGTCTCTAGTTGAAAATAAGTGTAATACTGTTAATTATTATTTTTTTATACCTCCCGCACATTTCTGCAGGAAAAACGCCCTGCTACTTGGTGGTGAGTTGTATTCATCATCTCCCTAGACACTGATTCATTAATAGAAATCAAACACGGTCGGTTCTCTAAAATGCTTACTTGCTACCGTTCCATCTTTGCAGATAAATCTTCTTACCGCTGTATCACTGGTAGCGCAGCCATAGACAGGTGGCCGTATTGCATCTAGAGGCTTCAACTAAAAGAGGACTAATAAAGGTTTTTCCTCCGTTTGTAAATAACAAGGGAAAATCAATAATCCAGTTTTTCAAAGTACTGCTTGTGCGCTGTCGCACTTAAACAAAGCCTTAGTTAGGCTTCTTACAATTTTGCCCTGGAGGCAGACTCATGAGGGATGTGTTAAAAAACCAGCCAACTTCGGTATATACCACTTACCTGCGAAACTTTACTTGATATGAGAAACTGCAGTTGCTCACCGGAACAGAGATTTCCTGTTGGTGATGTTTTGAAGAGCTGGGTTGGCTCTCCACTGTCAAAGCGTATAATGCTGAAAGTCGATCAGAATTCGAGCTAGTCGGTCTTGGACTGATCGATATTTTTGTGTTATTTCGCTGTCTGTCTTTCGACAGATTTTTGCGGGGCTTCACGGCGGCTGGCGTTACACATCGTCACCTCTCCTCTTGGGATGGGTTCGTCGCGGGGCCATGTCTACTCGGATTTATTAAGTTCAATATGACCATCTTATCCTGCGCCTTATGTATTCAGACCTCTTAACTCTGTTTTGACAACGTAACCAAGTGGGGGAGTGGAAAAGAGAGTGAGTTAGATGCAGCACAAGTCACCATCCCGGCACCACCCTGCTTTGGAGCATACAGTGAACCTCGCTGAAAATACGATGTTTGAAATTTCCTACTTTGCGTATGTAATGACGGAAGACTTTAGGAACCATAGGAAGGTCTATATGCCTGTTGATACAGTTGGCATCTGAGGACTATGTCTTACTTGTTAATCTTCCTGCTTTTGAGGTGCCTCGGCGCAAGATAGTCACTCCTTGACTTACAAAAATATCGACCGTTTATCGAGCTGTGAGCTGCGAATTTCGGCCTAACTCCTCAAATTTTGTGAAAATGTTCCGTTTCAAACTTAATTCCTCCTTTTGTCTCTAAATACAGATAAGTGTCATAGAAATAGCTGCTCTCGTCGGGATACCTCCGTACAGCCCCGCAGCAAAAACGTTCTTTGGCTTTATGGTCGTTTGTACTGGTCCTTCTTCCTTATTCCTAGACGTTGTTTCATTAGTGAAAAATTGGTCACAGAGATCGAACCTCTTACTGTTGCGTAATTATCTAAAATTTTTAATGTCCACCGTTTCATCATCGCAGATACATCTCCTTGTCCGCGTGTCATTGACGGTGTAACCACAGATAAATGGTTGCATGCCACATACCGACTCACATGAGATCGATGAAATCCATTCCTCTGTTTAGAACTAGCGTCGGAAAGCTCAATAGTCAACTTCCCCAAAGTGCTGCGTGTATGCTGTCGCATGTAAGGTAGAATGAGGTTTGACCTTTGTGATGCATAAAATTCCTTCAGGGACATTTTAAAATATCTATCACCCGCAGTCAAAACCTTTCTAGCGGGGAATATGACTTGAATCCTAAAAAGCGGCGGATTAGTCGTCAATAGTCAATTTTCCGAAAGTGCTGTGTGTATGCTGTCGCACTTAAAGGAATCCCTATGTAGAATAGAGGGAGGTTAGACCTTTGTCATGCATAAAAATTTCCCTTAAGGGACATTTTAAAATACTCATCACCTACAGTCAAAACCTTTTAAGCGGATTAGTCGTCTTAGTCTCTGAGTGCGTCTGTCGACATAATCCACCAGCCACTGGTGACACAAGCCTCGGAGTGACCACGTATGGTTTGTGTTGTGTTTTGGGAGTTTTCGGCTTTTCCCCATCTCGGGCAGACAACATTCTTAGGAATTTCAAAGTTCTGGTTGGACTATGCTTTCACAACAACTAACACGTCTCCCGTCGTGTCCCCTCAACTGCTGTATTGACCAAATCGCATTTTTTCTTGCCATGGCGGAAATTCCTTAAATGAATCACACAGACTGGTTAACTCTTCGGAAATAGCACCAAAAGGTTTTGCAACAGACACCTACGCCAATCCAGGGGTTTCGGCAACGACCGCACCGTGCGTGCACAAGAGGTTTCTCACCTTGGGTACTGCCGCCATCTTACTTTGTAAATTACCTCTTGCTTTTCTGCTGACTCATTGCCAAAGGGCGGTCTGTTGATTAAAGGCCGTAGAAACCCTTTTCCAACGGACCTCCGCATAAAAGTTACTGCAGCCGTTAAACATGCATGCAATTTTCAATTCGTATTTCACGCTTTAAAAATCCGCAAGTTAGTGCACTTAAAATACCTAACTCTACCAAATTCTAAATTCGAAAAAACGGATAAACGATCAAAGAGAAGACAAACAGTAGCTGGGCTGTCTCATGCAATGCTCTCTGAAAATCTCAAATGTGTTTTCGATCACAAAGGTTTATCTAGGTGGATTCTAATATCCATTATCATGCAACATATATATCAAAGAACTTTCAATCACGACAAGATGCCTGCACTTAAATGAGGTTCTTTACGGGCTCCTGAAAGAACCACACTCAATAAATAATGACTACCTAAGTTGTATGAAGTTTACATTGACTTTCGATGCCCATGTAAACTCAAATATATATTTTTACAAAGCATAGATGACAATATTTTCTATTGCAGTACTTTGATGGAAAATAAGGTTTTCATTAGATTTTATATTTAACGAAGGATGTTGGTTTCAAAATGCTGATTTCATTTCGAATAATGTTGAAGCTGACTTTTACTTGCACTTGTGCTAAGAGGTTCCAAGCTACCTCCTGTATACTTTCGGTGTAAGGAACGGCATGTATAAGCAGAATGCGTCTTATAAAGATTGTGACCTAACAAGTGAAGAGTCATTAACTTCACACAAAAACCCTTGCAACCCACAGGTCGTCCCTCCGCATCCACGAGAGATATACTACTTTAGAGAACCGACCTTTATTCGAAAGACGGCCTATTTTAGTTAATAAATTACTATTTATTAGCAGACAACTACGCTGTTTTTATTGAAAACCGTCAAATCATCATCATTGTCATCCTCAAATCCTCGGGTGTTGCACCACCTGGGGTTGGGTATGACTGGCTGACGATAGCTTTTAATCCAGAAATGGCCATTCCAGTCTCCCTTGTCTTCGCCGGCAATATTCATCGGCCTATTCTACTACCAGCCGCTGTGTGGCTGCTGGCGGGGCTTGAGAGTTAGCTTCAAGGCAGAGCGGAACGAATGAGTTCTGTTAACGATCGGTGAGCGTTCATTAACGAATACAGTCAAATAAAAATTATTTTATTATTAGTCAATTATTTAAGGCCTTATATAATTGACAGTAGCGAAGGAAAGTGTAACAAAAACAGAAAAAAGTGAAAAACAAATCCAACATGCCATTACTTTGTTGCTTGTCCTTTCGCGTGTAAAACTGCTCTAAACCGGACTAACATTGAAACAACCAAGTTTCCTATAGTGGATTGCTCTATGAAATGAAAGCGCAGAAAATCCAGCTTGCCCTGCCTTGAACTGAGTTTTCTGGACAGGTCCCAATTTATTTTGATAAATGCGAAGAGATTTTCTGCGAGATTGAGGTTCGGACTGTGAGCTGAAATTAAATATAGTTCGCGGCCCGCAGGCGGAGAGGCTAGCGTGAACTAAAAAAATCGATTATATCGCATGCCAAATTAGAATCATACCTCTTTTGACCGATGAACAGGAGCATTCGACGTTGGTGTATGCCGTTATAACCAAAGGCATCCTGCACAATGTTGGTGAGCCAGTTGCTATTTATGGACCCCATCTTCGAACGCCAGATTAGTCGCCCTCCGAATGTTATGGCCATGGAAGTTCTTCTTGTCTGGGCTGAAGTCGGAGGTTTACATAAAAACAAGACATCATCGAAAAAGTAAATGCTTTTCAGAATGAAATTCTGTGGTTAATATGCAAATAAAAAAACGTTCTTTAATCAATTTTCTACTCATAAAATAACTTTTTTCGTTGAATATTTCTGAGGGAAGTTTAATTCTCTAATCCTTTTTGTAACTATGCGCAAAGGGAACACTAAAAACTCTTTCCTGTGACTAGCCCGTGGACCATATAATTATACTTTTTTAGTGTATGACGAATAAAATCGTCGTTCTGCTTGCTGTGGATCGTTTTGGTTTATCTTGCTTAACTCTACGTACTGTCCTATTGTTAATAATTCTGGAAAGTGTGGCCTGGCTAATATCAAAAGTAGTAGCCAATGGCTCACGCGACAGGCTTTCGGCTGCCAATTTCCGTATGCGCTCGAAATCAGCGTGCGACATGAAGTACTTTGTAATCGTATTCGCTCAGCGTGACACAGAAAATTGACAGTATGTCGTGTGTACTCATTATGTACTTTTTACGCCTTTTTATTACCGGTGGGATAAAATAAAATAACAAAAAGAAAACATTTTTATTATTGCCCTTTTTGGCAAAAAGCGTCAAAACTTTGCAAAATAAAATTTTTAACGCTGACTTCACCCCTTGTTTCTGGAAATCACTTTGCTTTCTTGTGCCTGCCTCCACCTGACTTTTATTGACGTAAGATCTCGTTTTCTGGTTCCAGAATGAATTCGTTTTCAAATTTTCTTGCTCACATTAATGTCCTTTTACAGAACAACGCACTTAAACCAGATATTCTGATCTGTGATATTAAAGAGCGTATGAAATGACTTAGATATCCGAAAACGTCCGAGTTCGTCCAAATCTGGCCTGGTTGCATTCAATAAAACAGACGTGAAATGCATTCTTCTAAACTAAAAAGCTTTCTGAACCTCACCTCAATTTTAAAAAAATAACAATACCAAATCTATGCCAAATTATCCACTCAGATGTTGATCACGCCATTTAATGAGTTAGTTCGTCTACAATAAAGTGTTGTAATGAACGTGACGCATACTATTGACTTCATAAGCAGCATAAATAAACGGACAGATAGGATACTGTATGAATAGACATTACACTGTCTTAAAAAAGCATAACATTATTTTTTTTCAAAGCCGACAACACCAATTTCTTCACGTATAAAATTTGAAGGAGGCGTGATTTGCTACCGAAGGTTCCCAAGAAATAATATTTTTAACCTGTCTTCAATAAAAAAATATTTTAATTTACAGGGGCTTCGAAAATAAATGAAAACGATCTATACTACTTATGCCGAGTGACTTTCTTGCAGACCGCCGTAGGGAGGCTCATCCAAAAGCCGGCATTCTGCCGTGACTGAAATATATTGCGTTCTGTCACATGATAACTTTTATTACAATCCTACTAAAGTAATCGTTACCAGGGGAAAATAAATGTGGCTAAAATTTATTGAAAAAGGCCAGCTACTGTATACACATTAGCTTTCAACTATATCTGATCAAAGGCAAATTAAACTATCCCACCAGAACGTCTTCATTTTTTACAATAACATCCTTGTTAAGAATGTGCGAAGCAACTAAATTACTTGTCGTTGGAAGGGACAGCAAGACTTCTCTTCGCCTGACCTTTCGGACCCTCACTGGATACAATCCTAGATAGAGGGAGTAGAGAGAATCTATTAAAGGAACGCTGTAAAAGCCCAAAAAACATGTTACCTCTTTCAAATCGAAATCGTACGAGCACATTGAAAAGGAAAATTAACTGCTCATGTGAACAAATCGAACAAGCTTTTGTGCGTGAGAATATTTATATTGTAAGTCAGCAGTTGTCACTTAGGAAGCATTAAGCCATTAAGGCATTCTAGCTCCTGAAGTTTGTGCGACTTTCTGCCCACTTTAAACTTATAAGTACAGGGAGGCTGTATCATCCCTCAGTGAGGCCGTCAGTCCCTCACCTAAATACGTGCTGGTTCTTATTTGCTACAAAATATCTCCGTACACTTAGGCGTGCGCTGAACGATTACACTTCACTTATACTTAGTAGTAGTAGTATTAGTAGTAGTAGTAGTAGTAGTAGTAGTAGTAGTAGTAGTAGTAGTAGTAGTAGTAGTAGTAGTAGTAGTAGTAGTAGTAGTAGTAGTAGTAGTAGTAGTAGTAGTAGTAGTAGTAGTAGTAGTAGTAGTAGTAGTAGTAGTAGTAGTAGTAGTAGTAGTAGTAGTAGTAGTAGTAGTAGTAGTAGTAGTAGTAGTAGTAGTAGTAGTAGTAGTAGTAGTCGTAGTAGTAGTATTTACGGAAAGCTGTTGACCTGCCAGGCGCATGAACTCGAGGGTTACTCTTTCCCGACTCACCAGGCACACCAATATGAACTGAGCGGTCACCCTGGTAGCTTTGCCGATGCATCTGAAATGAGAGTAATCGGTGAGCCCCTCCCACCCCCCCCCGCCCACTATTTTTCCTTAATGCATTCTAATTTTGTTAGTTCTCCCTGTCTCTGACCATATCCTATTGCTAATGGAGATGAGGTCTGTGTTAGTCTCTCCACTTACCGCTCCACTCTCACCACTCTCTCCACTCTCACCTTACAAGTTCAACATAACAAGCTGTTCTGTTATAATATTTTGGGCTTAAATATCGTGAGTAAAATGATAACTGAATTTACTCACACCTTGCCCACACTTACAATGGCATTCATCACCGTTGCTTCAGGCGGCTGTCTATTTGCAGATTCACCACATCATTAATGATTATTATTCACTGCAGTCAGTAGGCGACACAGGCTTACGCGAAGTTGAGCCAGTTGGCACACTGCCAGTGATTGTTTTGACAAGTTCACTAAAGCAAGCACACACGGCATGTCAACCGTCAGTGCCGAATATGTCCACCGTGAGCCTCACAGCTGGGACGGCGACTTGCACATGAATTATCGTATAATGATAGTAGACTTGCGATGCATCTACCGCACTAGCTCCTACCTCATCCAACTGGGCTCAATGTTAAGACAGAGTCAAAAATACCGGAGGCAGTATACGGGTGCAATGGCTGACAGTGGCAGTGGCTAAAAACAGGTGGCCTTGCGCTAAATTTGAAGTAAGGTACAAATTACCGTCTCCTGCCCCTAATTGCCTGGCGTATCTATCACGCTGCGCTAAAAGCCGAGACTTGGAAGACTTCCAACTGACCACGCAGTCAGCCCAACGTGTGTTTGTTTGGAATGGCCGACTGGGGGACTGAGAGTCAGGCTGAACTGGCGTCTTCTTGATGCCGCCTCTACGGCACTCTTACACATGTTACATCCGAGCCATCCATCCGCTTTTGTGTTGGGGCCAGATCGGTTGTGCAACACACGCAGACGGGTTGTGCAGCCCTGTTTCAGCTTCAGTTTATAGACCGACTTGGACTATCATCTGGTGCCTGGGGGTAGGGATGAGAGAGAGAGAGAGAGAGAGAGAGAGAGAGAGAGAGAGAGAGAGAGAGAGAGAGAGAGAGAGAGAGAGAGAGAGAGAGAGAGAGAGAGAGAGAGAGAGAGAGAGAGAGAGAGAGAGAGAGAGAGAGAGAGAGAGAGAGAGAGAGAGAGAGAGAGAGAGAGAGAGAGAGAGAGAGAGAGAGAGGCGGTCAACTCCCAGCACATACTTCTAATTATAAATACTCTGACGCGCTTAAAACTATCACGGTGAGCTAACAGAAGTTGCTTGGAAGGTTGCCAATTGGCGAGATCGCTCGTCCTCCCATCGGGATGGATAGTCAACCTGCAATGACCCCTTCTTCATATTGCCTTTATGGTTGCGATCCGAGCCGTCCCCGCCCCACCCCCCCTGCACCACCCCTTCCCTTCTTCTTGTTCTTTTGTGCCCAGACGAGGGGGCCTGGTGGCACGCCTGTGTGCACGCTCACGTCGCGCTAGGCGCCTTTGCCCCACCCCAGCTCGGGTAATCTTGATATTGTCATGACAACGGGCCTAGGTGGGTGGGTGAGGAAGGAGAGGGTGTGGTAGATACAGCGTAAGTCTACTATCACTATACAATAATTCACGTGCAAGTCACCGTCCCTGCGTCCACCCTGCTGTGAGGCCCACGGTGGACATAGGCGGCAATTACGTACAAACTGTCATACGCTTTGTGATCGCGGACCAATTTGTTGGCCTTCTTCCGTCCCGGTTGTCTGGGTCAGAACAGTGAAGCGAGTACAAACAAAGCTTGGCTGGGGGGAGGCAACTGGTAAGCCGAAATCTGTTCAAGTGCTCCGGGAGAGCGCAGAAAATCACCGAATCACGTCACTGCTACAGGCAAACGAAGAGAGAAGAAGAAGGCTAAAGCACCTCTGATTCATTTACGATTTTCTGCAAGCCAGACTCCAGTCCCAGCCTGGAGAATTCCGAGGGTTGACCCGGGACTCCGTTGGCCCTAGTAATCATAAACGCACCTGCCCACTGCAAAGGTCACACACGTGCTTTGTCACTGCTCACGTCAGCCTCGACGAATGCATCCCCAGTTGTGTGATTTTAAATTCTTTTGCGATTTATCACCGTCTGCAGATTGGTTGTTCATTCCTTACCCTTACGACAATAGCAGCACTCAGAGCCTGGTGGGACAAACTTACGAGGTCGCCGATTAACCGACACACCAGACGTTGTTCATGACTCGCTTCTTACCGGTGGTGCGGTCGCGCAACAGAATTTGTCGTCACTATTTCATCTACCTAAGTTCGTAGCTCAGTCCTGTCGGCAATTCGAGCTTTCGCTAGTAATCTATACTAGGGCCTCGTGGAGATCAGGCTAGATTGGTGGTCGCCATCTCAACCCCCTTGAAATTGGCTTCCGCTCTGCGGCGGGTCTTGCACATCTCATTTTAGCCCTGATATCGCATTTGAAATGAGCGAGAGAGAGAGAGAGAGAGAGAGAGAGCTACGCTTTATTTTGAAAGTAAAATTCCAAAACTTTCAGCAAAAGGTCCTCCATTCATCCTGAAGAATCGTCCTTGAATGCGTCTAAAAATATCGATCAATTTGAACTTCCTTCAAAATGTTGCCAGCGTCGCGAGCGCTGGTGACCTCATTTTGTTGTTCGAATAAACGAATAGGGTTAAAATACAGTATATAATGGGTGAACTAGGCCAATCGACGTACATATAAGAGGATTCACATGCGAATGGAGAGCAGAAAAGATGGTGGCTCATTTTCAAAAGCCCGCCAAACAATATGTTGGAAGCCTCGCCGCATGAGTGGGAAGATTTCACAGTAATTAGTTCAGTGTGCAGGAGATGGACAATAGCTTCCAGAATTCGATCACCGAATTGTTTGATCATTGGGAAGTTTCGTTGTAGTCTCAAATCAACTGAAATGATATAATCAGCATCAGCAGCAGAAGAGAGCATCTGGAGGAAACGCTTTAAAATCAGCATATGTTTTTTTTACCAAAAAAGAACAGGAGCTCAATAGAAAATGAGATGAACCTGCAGATTAGGGCTTGAGGTGTGTGATTGGAACACAAATGATGAATTTTAGTGAAAAGGGTTTCTATATGAAGAAAGAATTAGAGATTTAGTGAGAGAGTAACACCAAGGTACCGAGAAGAGGATAACTTGTTGGAAAGTCCATTAAAGAATTGAGAGCTGGCAGAGGGTTGCAGTCGGAAAACTCAATAAACTGATTTCCGATTATTCGGTAAAAGACTGTTTGACAACGACCATGCTAAGGCCAGGCCCAGGCCATCCTTCGGATACTGGAGATGCGGCTGGTTTTAAGTTGGTGATCAACTACCGTCTCGTCAGCATACTTCACATACAGTCATTGGGCGATCTCAAGCCATCTGTACGGAGGGAGAATAGGTGAGGGGTTAAGACGGAGCCTTGAAGGAATCCATAATGACCAGGAAGAACAGTCGATTTCCGCTTGCCGGATTGGACGAATTGAGTGTGGGAAGTAAAATAATCTCCAAGCCAAGAGACAGCCAGTCCGGGAGAGCCGCATGCTGATATTTTATTAAGGAGGAGATGACGCGGGATCGTATCGAAAGTTTGAAGGTTTCGATAAAAACAGGATCTAAATTTATTGCTAATCGATTGAAAACAGTGAAAATCGTGAAATATCCACCATTATTTCAAGGAAAATCTGAAACTAATTGTAATTCAGTATCAGAAATACCTAAAGCCATTTGAAGAAAGTAAAAAATCTCTTGATATACAGAAAATGTTATGGTTACCAATCACCTGACAGTTCTATTTAAGAAGAAGAAAAAAAAGAAGAAGAAGAAAAAGAAGAAGAATAATAATGATGATGATGATGATGGTGGTGGTGGTGGTGGTGGTGGTGGTGGTGGTTGTTGTGGTGGTGGTGGTTGTGGTGGTGGTGGTGATGATGATGGTGGTGGTGGTTGTGATGACAATGATGATGATGATGGTGGTGGTGGTGATGATGATGATTATGGTGGTGGTGGTGATGATGATGGTGGTGGTGGTGGTGATGACGATGATGATGATGCTGAGGATGCTGCTGCTACTGCTGCTGCTGCTGCTGCTGCTGATGATGATGATGATGATGATGATGATGATGATGATGATGATGATGATGATGATGATGATGATGATGATGATGATGATGATGATGATGATGATGATGATGATGATGATGATGATGATGATGATGATGATGATGATGATGATGATGATGATGATGATGATGATGATGATGATGATGATGATGATGACGACGACGACGATGATGATGATAATGACTATGATAATGACTATGATGATTATGGTGGTGGTGGTGGTGGTGGTGGTGATGAAGAGTCGATCACTGGAACATAGTGTTTATTGGCCTGACGTTTCCGATTCTCTCTCGAACCCATCATCTGAGACAATTGCCGCAAATTTATTCGTCGCATTTATAGCGATGTTTCACGTTTTCAGAATTTGCCGTTTTTTAAACGAAACAAATTAATATTACTTTTCACATTTTCTTCAAGTTTTAACTTCGCGCAAGCTTTTCCATGATTATTTCAAAGCTTTGGTATATGCGTTGGTGTCAGTTTGTGCGTGATTATCAATCTTTCGCAAATTTCTGCATTTTGCGTAAGATAGGTTCTCTACTGTAGTTTATACTCCCGTTAATTGTAAGATCGTTCTAGCCCCTCCCCTGAGTAGATGCCAGGATTATCCCGAAGTAGCTAGCAGTCTCTGCAAAAAATCTTTAAACCTACTTGAAAAGTGATCGCCATCGAGCAGTGTGATTACTAAGCAGAGGCCACGATTAGCCAATTAATTTGCGGCCGGAGGAGAAAACGCATGCCAGCCGGACAGTGACAGCGACCTCGGCCTCCTCGTATTTGCCCGGTGGTCTTTCGCCCGCCGTACTATTATCTCCCCCGCTCCCCCCCCCCTCCCTCCCTCCCTCCCTCCTGGTGTCCCCGCCCCGAGTTCCACCGGCGTCGAATGTCTCCTGCGTCGCGTTGTGTGAGTGCTAACACGCACTACAAACACGTGAGTCAATCGGGCTCCTGTCGGCCAAACCCGCACAAACTGCGGCGTTTGTCTGGCCGTGGACACTAGCCGCTCTCTCGGAGGCGTGAAGGACAGGCTCATATATAAATGCACCGAAGTCCTCCTCCTGTTTAGGTGTGGGTAGGGGGGAGGATTTGGGCATAAGGTCCACGGCGAGTGTATTAGTCATTGTTCTGTCTAAGACGCCGCTCGGAGATATTTGGACTACCACTTGCGAAAGCGATTGTCAATCGAATCGAACGACTAGTGAGATTTAACGTAAAATTAGGGGAAATGGTCACGCGACTATACGAGTACGTCGCCGAAAGCCCAGACTGGATTCCAAAAGACGAGGGGAGACAATCGACCCGGGTGCACCGCATCATCTCAGTAACGTTTGTTTTGTAATTCAGTCTCGCTGTCGTCGAAAAGCCATTTGACCAATTACAGAATCAGAGACCAAAGCAAAATCCCAGGCGCACATTGAATTCTGATTAGCGACCGGTATGATCTCCTTATTGACATCCAGTAAGTATAGAAATGGATATATACTCAGTCAGCCCAGTGTGGCCTTGTGTGGAATGGCCGAATGGTGATAGGAGGCAGGTCGCAATAGCTCCTTCTTCCCTCTCCGTGGGCTATGACCCGTAGTCGTCACACGCTTAGATTCGGACTCGCGCTGCGCCAGCCACCTGCACCATCTCCAGCCTCCGGTCTGCTTTATTTGGTGACGGCGCCGGTCCCAGGTAGGAAAGGAGAAGAAGAAGAAGAAGAAGAAGAAGAAGAAGAAGAAGAAAAAAGAAGAAGAAGAAAAAGATGATGATGGTGGTGGTGGTGGTGGTGATGATGATGATGCTGATGATGATGATGATGATGATGATGATGATGATGATGATGATGATGACGATGATGATGATGATGATGATGATGATGATGATGATGATGATGATGATGATGATGATGATGATGATGATGATGATGATGATGATGATGATGATGATGATGATGATGATGATAATGATGTGCATGGGGAGCAGGAGGAGCAGGGGAAGGGGGTGCGGTAGGTGTAGTGAAAGTCTACTACCACTATACACTAAATCACGCACATGTAATCGTCTCTGCGCCACCATCCTGTGGAACACATGGTGGACCTCCTCGAAGTCGACTGTCGAACAAGGCGGTGAGTGAAGTACTCCGGAAACAGTACGCCTTGATACCTTTTAGATTTCCACCAGTTTCGTAGCCACTGAGTATCCTGGTTGCCAAATGAACTGCCCGACCCACAATCATTCTAACAGGCCTTTATCAGCTTTCATCAACACTGTGTTACTCAGACGCCATTTCTACGCATCTGATAAGTGCTGCTCCGTGAAATACACTTAAAGAAGGCGCTTTTTTTCCTCTGAACGCCGTGAGCAACTCTTCAACATGTGTTCGTGAGCATCGATTGTCGCAGTCGAAGGAAATTTCCAGGGGCTCGTCGTAAATCCTATGAGAGTAAGTAAACGATGCAATCGCCCTACCCTCAGCCCTAAACCTTGGCTAGCACGTGACCTGACTGGAGTCTCAGTCATCCCAGCCTAGTTGAAATTGACCGGGCTGGTGCCTCAACCTAGCGGCTTTGCATAACTGAACCCTGGAGCAAAGGAGATGTACGTAAACGGAATTTATGCGGAACTGTCAAATTTGAGAATTCACCGGTGTGGGGACTACAGGGTTCAACGAAAGTTCACCAAGAAAGCTCGCTAAGCGCTCTAAACTTATCGCTGGCTTGCAAACACCAGCTCAAGCTGAGTCTCGAAATGAGGTCATGTTAGGTTTCAGTCAAAAATGGTGACTGATTGGTGGCTGAGAGATGACCAATTCAGCCTCTCAGTTCTGGTGAACACGTCTGGAATAGCGTGGGTCTTAGGACTAACAATCCGCATTAAAATGCCTAGCACTGTTTATGTGCAAATCATAGAACGTGAGGTATCAACTAAGGTACTTATCGCAGGTTTGAACCGTCATTTTGAAACAAAACTATCCGGTTGTTTTTTTTTCTACTTGCAGGGATAATTTGTTGTGTACATTCTTCTGCCTTCCTATAATTTTGTGACAGGGAAAATAATTTCAGCTCTTACCTGTACAACAGTTGTCTAGTAGTGCTTAGAACTGGCGCGATGGAAGAATGACTGGGTAAGGATGGCCACCCTAACAAGACACAGGAAAAGGGCCCGTCCACAATACATGTGGCTTTGCGTTAAATTCCAAGGAAATTATATATGGGTTTAAGGTGAGGGTTAGGTTTAAGTTTGAGGTTAAGGTCAGAGTTGGGGTTAGGGTCATGACTAGGCTAAGGGTTAATAATATTAGTGTGTTAACTGTAGGCTTTAGGTTTAAAGTAGGGCTAAGGTTAAGATTAAGGTGACAGTTTAGTTTTGTGTTAGGGTTACGACACGGTATAATTTCAGTTCTTGAAATTTACCGAAGGTGGTGCCTATTCCCATGTTCTGTTTAGACGGCCATACAAGGCATTCCTATCAATAACTGTTTTCACCGTAATTGAACTGTCAACCTGTGGTCCAACTGGCGCTAAGATACTGCACCGCATCTTTTTGTTTTAATTCCTATGGTTTCAAGGTCATGCACTTTCATTTCGAACACTCCCGTGGGCATTATGGTATCGATTGCCCTGGCTGTCGACGGCGCAGGCACGCGCACAGAAACCCAGACAGTCACAGCAATGCGGGCGAACTAGGACACGAGGCAGAGGAGCTCGCTGCCGAAAACCTAGAAATGCAGCGAACCATCTAGATATACGGCCCCTCACGCATGACCGAAAACCGTTACCACCCGCCCTGGTCTCACCAACCATCGCTGCTCTCTGAGATGACAGCTCTGGATTCTGTACAGAATAAGTACCTCGTTTGGTGTCCTTCCTAAACCTTCTGCTAGCCGGAACTTGGCTTCGTGATTTTGGTAATCAGCGTACATTAACTACCTTAGGCACAAAGAAACATACCTGAATAAAATAAGTAGATAAGTTTTAGGAAGGGGCACATACGATACCGTCACCGTAATTAGCTTACTTTGCGAAGTTGAAAATGCGTTATCTTGTCTAATCAAATAATAAGACTGCCCAACAGCTTTAAATAGCTTATAGAAGGGGCGACGTTGGGTGGGCGGAGAGAAAGGGGGCGAAAAATTGCCTGCGGTTACTCGAACTATGGCTATGGTAAACGCGGAGCTTGTATGAGCTTCTTCTATGCACACAAGACCAACTTTCATCATTTGCTGACATTCCCTTCTTTTGTGGCTAGTAGGTACTGGCCCAGTGGCTTACTGTACTTCGGTCGGACCCTATAAATCACGCGAAAAGCTTCATTGGGTCCATACGATGCCCCGAATCAGCAACACGAGCGCGAATAGCCCTGTTTAGGCTCCTAATTTTTAATTTTCCCAACCATATCGGGAGGTATTCCATTTTTTCCTTTTGCATCGGTGCCGACTCGTGCGACCAGAGGCGCACGTGAAAGACTCACTTCAAATTTAGGTGGTCTGAGATATGGTGCCTGCCCTTATCGTTACCGTTTTAATCGACCCGTTTCCATAAAATATACTGGCCTGAAGATAATTTATCAAGAGCAAATTAGTATTGTGTGTTTTCTTTTATTTCTCCTCTGCCTTCACACGCATATATGAACATAAATTGGTAATAAAAAGACCACACCACCTGTCTGACGTGGCCCTGGTCAGTCTGAATGTTGGACACACTTGTATTTGGGACAGAACTCGCACTGCCTATTCAAGAAGGGCGAGGGTTTCTCGCAGTCACGCCCTCGGGTGAATCATGCGTCAACCGCCTGTCGAGTTTGCTGTTGCGAGCCCCATGTTCGCCAAGTAACATGAGAGGTGCCTGCTATTTAATACAATGATAGGCTCGAGTTTGCCATACACCAGAATACTATAAAGACCACCTACAGAAGGCACCGGTAAGCGTGACTTTAGGTTCACAAGCATTTCCCCTCCACATTTCCCCACATTTCCTCCCCCCCACATTTCCCCCCCCCCCCCACATAAGACGACACTTCGGCCGTTGATTCATATGAGGTTCACGGGGTGCCCTAAAGTATGGTGGCGCACTGATGGTGACTAGTTCGCTATTTAGTTTATGGTGATAGTAGACTTTCGACGCATCTGTCGCACTCTCTCCCCCTCCCCAACCTGCGCCCGGTGTCATGGCCACGTCAAGGAGCCCCGGGGGCGGGAGAGGGCACAGGTGACTGATGCACCCAGAGCCGCCCTTAAGCGTGTTGTCATGCCTGGCTCGAATACTATGTGGTGTTAGTGCTATACGGACTACCTTAGGAGGGTGCCATTGCAACTGGACTCTCAATCTGGCAGTCGGCCACTCCACACATCCACACACTGGACTGACCACGCAGTTATTCAGGTGGCAACCTTCCAAGCCATGGCTCTTATCGCGTCGTAATAACTTCTAATGCGCTAGATTTATTCTACTGAGGAATGCGCTGATTTGCCGCGGAGGTTCGTTCCCAGGGTCAAACTCCCGTTTCATTCTCCCGTGCACCAGTTGACTCATATCTCGCTTCAAGCTGAAACGCTGAAGAGGATGCATTTTATCCCAAAACGAGCATGGGAGACGACATTTGCTGCGTTTATTTAAAAAATGAAATTTGATTAAACTGATAGATTAATGTTATACTAATCATTATTGATCTGCTTCTGAATGCAGTTTACACAGTTGGATGTAGGATGCTCATTCAGAAGCCATTATGCTACGGGGGAGGATGAAGGGAGTTGAAATTATGGCCCTTCTTGAAAATTTTGTGGCTTTATTTTGCATACCGAAAATTTAAATTTCTGTTTCGGGATGTACTACACGACTTTTTTTTCAAAAAATAATAATTGCTGAATCTATAGTTTCTTGTATAGTATGCATAAATGATCTATATTCCAGACTGTTGGCATATAGTCGAGCAAAGTGACGCTATCTATTCGCCATTTCATATCATTCCCAGCTCCAGGTGCAACACTTCGATGAAATCTCAAGTAGTTTAAACAATGCAGGAGATGTAAGGAAGTCGTCGATAAATTTTACCGAAAAGGGTTCATGGCCAATGGAGCGGTCAGTTCGGGCTTCTTTGCCGTTAGTGGCCTCACTTCCGAGACTTCCACCCAACGCACAGCAGACGCGCGTCCCTGCGACTAATCTAATGCGAATCCGAAATTTCGAGTACACCAAATTATGGTTCCAGTGATCGTGTCTTCTTCTTATTATTATAAGTCGATTTGGCTTGATTTAACAATGACTTTCCCCGGTTTTTCGACGGTTCAGGCGACCGCTAGCATGGTAACTAACAATCCAGAAGCTCATGCCTGTCGATCTACGCACATAACTTTACTGCGACAAAATAAATTTGCATGTTCAGCCTCTGAGGGAATTTATGCCCAGACAATTGGTTGCATAAAAAAACCAAAGAGGCCGTGTGTGAGAGCCTGCAGCTATTCGTAGGTTGGTAATGCTGCCAAAAGACTAATTGTTTAAGAATATAACAAGAAAAAAGCATAAATCTTTATTTTGTGATGCATGTACTACATGCGTCACATATAACTCATTTATCTAGCTTCATGGCATTGAATAATAAATTTAAAAACAGCCGATTCCGTATTGGGATATCTAAAAGTTAATAACTGTTACTGAGTCACCGTACTATATGCCCAATTTGCTAGTCTTCATTGCGTTTCCAGTTATGCAATCGAAATTCGAACGTCTTCTGTCATTACTTTTGTTATTTTCTTTAGTAACAAGGATCCATAGTCGTAGTTCATTAATTAAATTTTCATATCAATTGCCTTCTTCCTCCTCATCGAAATAAATCAAATAAATCAAATTTGTATATGGATGTACAGTAAATATTCTATCTAATATTGATAAGCGAAATCGGTAAGACAACGAACTCGTGGCCTAAACGGTTAGAGCGTTTGAATTCTGATCAACAGGTGACGAGTTTGATTCTCGGGTGGGACACCACCTGGGGTTGGGTATGACTGGCTGACGACAGCCAATAAGCTAGAAATGGCCATTTTAGTCTCCATTGTATTTGTCGGTAATGTCAATCGTACTTTATAAATAACAATTTATTATCAAGCGCTTTCCTCCTTTAATATGTTCCTTAATAATGTAATTGAAATATGGAAGTGCAGTAGACGTTTTATTTAATAACATTTTAACTGAAATTCTGAAATGTGATTTTGATATGAAATGATTACTTAAGCAGGACTGTCATACAGATTATACCACAGTCTAATCTCAGGCCGTTTCAAACATGCCAAGATGCAGGCTTTTCAATAAGCTTATGTTTGGTGGCCTGCAATAAATACAGTCGATAGAATTAGTATGAATTTTTCCTATTGTTTTCTATATATATATATATATATATATTAATTTGAAAACGTTCTATGGGAAATGGAGCTTTATTGCGTAAATTTTCAACACCGGTTCTCCGGGTCGTCGTCAGACGCAGGCTGGTAGCAAATGTGACAAAAGCAGTTAATGTCATAATTAAGCGAAAAAAATCGATACTGGCGTGAACATTGGCACCATTGAGCGGCCGCCGTGTGTATCAGCATGTCCTGATTGGTTCTCATTTCTTCCATTTCTCCTTGAGATTTCTGTACGCCGCATCCAACTCGATATGTATGTTGATGCATGACTCATCTGAATGAATCGCCTCGAGGAACTCTCGACATTTCTTGAAGGGACAGGCGGCGACAATCCGAGTTTTATCCCAAGCGAAGGTGTGGCCGGTGTCTAGAGTATGCATAGCTATTTGGGACAGATGGTCCCACCTCTTTACTGCCAACTGCTGTTCATAGATGCGTGCAGAAGCGGATTTGCCTCAAGGATCTCAATGAGAAATGGAAGAAACGAGAACCAATCAGGACAGGCTGATATACACGGCGGCCGCTCCATGGTGCCAATGTTCACGCCAGTATCGATTTTTTCGCGTAATTACGAAGTTAACTGCTTTTGTCACATATGCTACCCACCTGCGTCTGACGACGACCCCAAAAACCGGTGTTGAAAAGTTACGCAATAAAGCTCCATCCCCCATAGAACGTATTCAAATTCAACTTTATTTCTTGGGATGCCTCTTTTCCACTACTTACATATAATATATATATATATATAGAAAAAAATGCATAAAACTATTTTCCTTGCATTTATTTGATAGTATTTCCCATCTTAATAAATTATTTTACGTGAAAAAAGGCATGCTTTTTTTCCCATTCCACATTATGAAAATCCTGCACTTTTGGGGAGAGAGAGAGAGAGAGAGAGAGAGAGAGAGAGAGAGATGGTTATATATATATATATATATATGTATGTATATATATATATAGTATATATATATATATATATATATATATATATGATATATATATATATAGTAGTATATATATATATATATATATATATATATATATATATATATATGAGAGAGATGAGAGAGATATATGAGAGAGATATATGTATATATATATATATATATATATATATATATATGTATATATATATATATATATAGATATAGATATATAGATATATATAGAGAGAGAGAGAGAGAGAGAGAGAGAGAGAGAGAGAGATCCGCTTTATTTTGAAAGTAGCATTAACAATTTTCAGCAATAAATGGCCCCATTCACTGAGAGAATAGGATAAGGTAACAGACCACGCAAGAAGCTAAAGATTAAAAATTGACATCTAATGGGCGAGACAGTTGCACTCTCGGCTTCTGTATTTGAATCTCTTGATTCGTAAGGTAGCGTGCAAGCATTGGTAAAATAGAGCGTTGATATGCAGATGTACGGCAAGCGATAGGCCGAAGGCCTCGGCGCATGGGATAGAAAGACTTCATGGCAATGAGCTCAGAGTGGAGAGAATGGGTATGATGATCGATAATTCGCTCAGTGAATTGCTTGGCTGTTGCGAAGTGTCGTTTTATTGTCATATCAATCAAAAAAATATAAGAAACACCGGCAGCAGAAGATAGTGTTCGGAGGATACGTTTTGACAGTAGCAAAGGCTTTTTAATCTAAGCTGGAAAAATCACGGGGAACAATAGAGGATGAGGGAAGAATACATGCATCTAGAAATCGCTGGATAAGAGATTGAGGTGTGTGATAGGAACGCAAACGACGAATATAATAAAAAAAGTTTAAGAATTTTAGTAAAAATAGTGTCACTATGTAGGGAGAATGAAAGATGGGATGTCAGATTAACGCCAAGGTACCGGAAAGAGGATACCTCGTTGGGGAGGACGGCTGAGGATTCAGAACTAGGAGGGTCGCGGCGAGAAGAACACATTGGATAGACTTCTCATGGTTAAATTGAAGACCATTATCTGATGACCATGCTGAGACATTGTCCAGGCCATCCCTTAGAGACCGGAGATATGTGCAACTTGAGAGGAGATGGCCAAAGCCATACCAAGTTGGCATATTTTATATACAGACAGCCGTTTGATGTGCCCAAACCGTCCATGCGTGGAGGGGAGAAGAGGCGAGGAGATAGGATGTAACCTAGAAGAACGCCACAGTTGTTTCGGGAAAAGTGACCGTAGGTATCCGCCTACCGGATTGGGCAAATTGAGTGCAGGAAGTAAAATGGTCTTCGAGCCATGTGAAATCCCCTGCCGAGCTCACACGCAAATGAGGTGATATGGTGCTCATAAAATTCTGTAATGGATGTGATGTATACTTACGAGCAGCACTAATGAATGAACAGATGCAATGCTTCATATGATAAAAATCTCGCGTCTTTAAACAATCTCGTAATTAAGAAACGTTCTGAAACCGAGGGATAGTATTTCTTCAAGTAAAACATTTGAAATTACTCGTGACATGAGCACAAGGATGAGCATTTTCGTACAGGATTGCTATAAAATACATTTGAATTTATAAGAACCTTTATAAGATAAAACGTTAATATGTAATACCAATAAAGTAGATTTTTGTTTCCTCACTGTGGTTTTAGGTGACCTGCGGAGGCTCACTCAAAAGTCCGCACTCTGACGTGACGCGGTTTATGCTGATGATAATAAATATTGAAATCCCGACGACGCAACCTGTTCTTATCAAATCACATTTCAGAATTTTGATAGCATATACACGAATTCAGTACAGCTGCGGTATGTTACTATTTACGATTAATTTTACAAATTACTAAATTAAAATAAGTCCGTTTTGTGGTATCGCTTTTACTGCAGCTTTGCTAAACCAAGGCTGCTACAAAAGCATTGGTCTACACGCATTAACCTTTGATGGATGAAATAGAGATGGACCTTGTGGCACCCTGTCATCCTCACTATTTTTAAATTTTAGGCCTTGTTTAGCGGGGACCGCACTGCGGCCGTTGGGAGAAGTCGGTGGCTATTGTTCTCCTTGGACTTGTCCCCTCAGGAGCTGAGGATTCAGAATGACAATTCATTGCTCTGCTATCCCAGCTGTTGGGACTAGCGTAAATTCCTACTCGAAACATTTTAAAACTGCCGAAAAACATTTTCATATTTTGTGCTTTCTAAAAACGCTAGCCCCATTTTTCACCTTTCGTTAAGAAACGAATAAAGTCGCTCCTTTAACCGCTTTTCGGTTTAAGCAGCATTTCTTTGTTTCGGAGCCCAGTCTTTGATTCGGTTTAAATATTAGCGGACACTGTAGTCAACTTTACGTGAACAAACCACCTCTCGCATCTGTTAAACAGACATTTGTTTCAGCCTACCGTTCACACAGATGTAAAACCGATTTTGATGAGGGATACGGCTTAGTAGTGTGTCCCTGCGTTCTCTCGGGTAACCCGTGCTGCATACGAACTGGAACTGTAGCGCAGTTTACGTTTAATCATCGCATTAGGTCATGGGGAACCGGACTTCTGTACTGTAAACTTTACTCCCTTGCTGATTATTATTCAGATCTTGTTTATAATACCTCCTACCATTAGTTCAAATATAGCCAATGAGCACTAATCAAAACCTTGGTCAGCCGACACCATCGATGTACGGATGCCCCAGCGTTTTGCGTGCGTAGAACGTTGTGTCCAGGACAATTTGCCTTCGACGGGCTGAAACTTCCCGTGGGATCCCAACCTGCAGTTGGGCTACGACCGGGAGTTGACACGCAGAATACGTTGAGTTCAAATTCATGCTTCGAACTGCGCGATTCCACGGCATGGAGCATCAAATGAGTGTTTCCACAGAGCCCCGGAAACGGCCACGCAGTCGATTCTCAGCAGATACAGCACAGAAGTCATTGACTCGATTCGGTCACAGGCATGGGTTTCGAACGCCGCTCTGCCCTCGAGCTCCAGCTCTACAGGACTCCCGTGTGGCGAGAAGCTAGCTGCAGATCCTTACTATACGCCATAGCAGACCTGGTGGATGCACTATCAACCCGACATTGGCCATTCCGATCGCCGACAAATGAAGCAGCGCTGACTCATGGGGCCCGCAGACAGAGTGATCGACTCTGCACTTCGGATCTTCCGTAACGGTCGAGAGCTTGCAAAATTGAGGGCAGAAATTACCACAGCTTCGTTCTCTCGTCTTCGAGGAAAGCTGGTCGTGTCTGAAATCGTTTGACTAATCAAGCGAGGACCTCTCAGGTTTTGGGTGCTTGATTTCCGACCTGCTATGCGTTTGGATACGGGAAGGCAGTGGCCACACACATCTCAATTCCCGGTAAAAGATACCAGGTGACGTTGCGCAAAACTTCTAAAGAAGGTTCCTCATTCTCAAACCCTCTAGTAATCTCATCCTAACGCGCTAACCCTCTATAATCCAAACTCTCAAGGAAATGCGCGACTGAAATACTGAAATTCGTTTTTGATCAGGAAAGATCATTACTGAAGTTAGGGCTGCGGGATATTGATTATTGTGCAAACAAAACGCTGCTACTCGACATCGAAAAAGATACCCGTCTCGCGAAATGCACTTCAGGTCAGGTAGGCTTCACTTTTGGACAGTGCCTTTCAAGACAGAATAGCACTGTGTTCTGGGGTGGACGGGCTTCACAGGCGAGTCAGTTGGAGGGACTGGGAGCGAGCGCGTCAGAGGTGCTGATGGGTAGATAGAACGCTAGGGTGGCACTCGCACGTCATACGACTAAACTCCTCGGATGATCCCGTGAAAACAGGCACCAGATGCTTCGGGTGAAGCTATCCCTGTTCTATTTACGAGAAGCTGCGAACACGGTTCCCGGCGCCAGCGAATCTGGTCATTGCAGCGTCACATGACAGCACGAATCAACTCTTCCGATTTATGCTACCAGGTGGGTATATTTCGACGTTATCACTGGATGTGCAAACTGCAGTCATCAGTATAACTCGCCATGGCATCCGAGTAGAGAACACATCTTCGGCTACGATGAGTCTCTGATCCGATCGAGATACTTATTCGATGCCCGTTCACTCTACGTAATCGTGTGCACAGGGTGGAGCGGGGACGCAGTGACTTCCACATGGAATAGTTTTGCGATAGTAGCCTTGCGCTGCAGCTATCGCAAGCTCTCTCTTTCTCCCATCTGAGCCCGCAGATAGCGGCAGCTCGATGTGCAGGTACACTCACGGTGTGAATACAACGTCCATGTCGGAAAAACGGCAGGTCGACGAGGGTAATATTGGTAGCGACACGGCTTGCCAGCTGACGCTGGTCCACCCACTCGCGACCCTCGCGAATCATACAGTGGAGAGTGTGTGTGTGTGCGAATACCTCGGACCGCGTGGTCAGCCCAATGTGTGTTTTCGTGCGGAGTGTCGACTGGCGGACTGAGAGTCAGGCTGCAGCGCTCCTTCTACCGCGGCCTTCCGACTCGCCCTCCCACTTCGTGGGATCCGAGCTTTCAGCGTGAGGGTGGCACTAATCGACGTGCGGCGGCTCCGGCCGCGCCAGTCACCCGGCGTCCTCTCCTTCGCCTCCGGTCTTCTTTGACTCTGTCTTTCAGATGGGGAAGAGGATAGAGTGCGGTAGCTCCAGCGCAAGGCGTACTATCCCTACCAATCTCACTGCGCAAGTCGACGTCCTCGCCCACCCTTCCATGGTTAGCGCATACGGTGGACATCAAGTCGGACTATGACGGTCGTAACCATCGTGTGGCCGCCTCTGCTGGCACCCAACCTCTCACCCGCGCTCCTGAAGCTGGGTCTCTCCCAGCGGCCACACGGGCAACCGTCACGACCGGCGAGCCGGAACACCAGTAGTGAGGGGCTCGGCGTAAGTGTAGGTGTGCCTCCACACCCGGTATAAGTTCTGACTCTGAACGCGCCTAACTCTCTCTAAAGTCCCACGGCTGTGCCGACAAGCAACCCGCAGGCGGTCCCAGGCCAACCTCGTAACGTCAGTTCTCCCACCAAAACAAAACCAGTGACCCATAGTGGATATCGGCAGCCATCTGGGATGTCCGACCAGCTCTTATTTAGGATCAGCATTACGGTGGCATCCTCGCGGAGGAAGGCTAGAAAACGTGGCGCAAAACAGTCGCTGGCTATCACGTCTTCTGCAAACCGGCCGCGGCTCGCATGATCACAAAATACGCCGCGGTCGTAAAACCCAAACAACCAAACCACATTCACGTCCCCATTCCTCGCCATACAGCGTTCTCCAGGCCGCTCTGCGAGTCCACCACCACCAGCAGCCCGGAACGTCGCTCCCTGAGCCAATCCCAGGCGCAACCGGCCGGAACGCCGAGTGACTGCGCCAGCTCGCTCGGGAAACGCGCGCGCCACAAGCGACATTGCTGTCTGTAGCGAGACCTGGTATTCTTCTGAGCAGAGTCAGATGGAAAGGTGCGGGTGCCGGCTAAGCACCTTTCTTCTGGAGCGGCTGGCAAAGGTAAAGCAACGCGACGCTGGTTTTGCCTCGCGCCATCTCGGAACGACATCGTGGGACGTGCCCTGCTCCTGTCTGCCGCGAGGGTATCAAATGATCGCCCGATGAGCCTCCGCCTGCCTCTTCG